>PVLA01002158.1:0-174711 GCA_004027455.1 Hydrochoerus hydrochaeris
TTGAGAGTGTCGAGTCTGAGAGTAGGGGCAACTACTCTGAAGATGACAGGATTCAATAGGATACCCATTCTGGTTTGATTGTTAACTGCCTTTGAAGTCCTATAATGTCTCCAATGTTTAGATTTTATTAATAGTGTAAAGCAATGCTAAGTTTATATTATATTTGACGATATAGACAATTTTATTGAAAATAACAAGACATCATAGTGACTACCATAGATCACCTAGTGTTGTGTTTTTGTATGTTCTTTTCATTTTGTGTTTCTCTAGGTATTTGTATTGCTGACTTGTTTTGATTTGTTTCTCCCTGTAATACAGAAAGGCTAGGTATATGTGTAGAGACTTATACATGTGTAGACTTCTAAGTAGTTTATGAGAATGGATTATAGTTATTATAAAGATTTAAAAAAAAGGAAAAGAGAGTATTCTAAAGGATATAATTGCATGTATGTTAGAGTGTGTGGAATTAATAACCATGTTGCTAAAGTTTTAGTTGGATGGATGAGCAAAACTGACTGCAGTCTCACTGTTTGGATGTCCACTTTGTGGACTTTACTTTTGTAACTTGAACAACTGCATCTAAGAGGAAAGTATGTAATTATCAACTAGTGACTTTTTACTGGTTACTATGTTTGTTTGTTTTTTTTTTCTGTTTTGTTTTGTTTTGTTTTTGAGATTTTGTATTGTTTCTACCCTCTTTCTATTTCAAAATTTTTTCTCAAAAAAATTTTTAAAAAAAGCAAGAGGAGTAAAAGAAAGTGCTCTAAAATAGATAACTGTATGTAACCTTAAGTGTGTAAGATTGATAACCATTTTACTAAGTTTTTGTTGGATCGGTGAACAGAACTGTTTGCAGCCTCACTGTTTGAATGTCCACTTTGTATGCTTTAATTTTGTAACTTGAACAACTATATCCAAGAAGATATATAATGTATCAAATAGTGATTTCTTACTGTTTTTTTTTGAAATTCTGTATTGTTTCTACCCTTTTTTCTGTTTTGCTTCCCCCCTCTTTAAATAAAATAAAAAGAAAAAAAATACCAAAAAGAAAAATGGTTAGTAGTACCCTAGTTATGGGTAGGAGAATAATTATAAACTTTTCTGGAACCTAAAAGCAGTGCCTGTCTTTTTTTTAACCCAGCTATTTCAAGCCCATATAAGTACTTTAGAACACTAAGCAAAGATTTAGCTATTAAGTGTTATTTATGACAACAAAATTGAAGTAACAATACATCCACACATATTGGTAGCAATCATTGTCCTTGATACATATCTCTAACATGGAAAGATGTAATAAATAGAAAAAAGGGCAGAAGATAAGAGAGTATAATCTTATTTTTGCTGGTTAAAAGAATGTCATTAAAGAAAAACATCTATAATTAAAACTCAGTGACTTTTTCTGCTGAGTTAATTTTTTAAATGAGAGCTCATTGTTCATCAGTTCTCTTACCAGCTTTGTTTGTTTGTTTTGGTACCAGTGATTGAACTCACAACCTCAAGCTTGCCAGGCAGGCACTTAAGCCACTGAGCTAAATCCCCAGCCCACTAGCTTGTTTTGATTTAAGTCCTCTGGCATTTCCATGGTCACTGATTGCAGATGCAGCTTCCTTTTTGGAAAATAACTTACTGTGCTTTAACAAGTTTTTATTGACTATTTACCCTTGTCAGGAGTCTAAAGATGAATAAAATGTCATTTCTGCTCTTGAATGGGTCATCAACAGCTTGTTATTCCTAAGGAAAACAGCTCTACTGTCAGAAAACTAAATTGCTATTTCACTTTAGTGTGTCATTGTACAAAATACCATTTTGAAGCATTTATCATACTAAGAAATTATATTAGCTAAACATGTAAATTGACTCCAAAAACATTCAGATAAGTTTATTGAAGAGAAATTCATTGTCTGGACTTCATGCTGTTCCAGACTATTCTAATCTGATTTCTTGCTATTCCCTAAAATAATTTTTACCACCCTGATAAAGATCCTTTTTCATCCTTCCCTGTGTACCCTGCATGTTCCTTTTACCTGCATTTATTCACACTCTTCCACTGACTTGACACTAGCTTCCTTTTCAGCTTGGCAAGATTGGGATTTCTTTGAAGGAAGAAATCATACTTTCTGTTTGCTTTTCTACTAGTATAATTTTAGACATATTTCAGTTAAAAAATTGTTATTGCTTAGAGGTTGTGTCTCACATCTTTAAATGCAATGATGGAGTACAGTGATTATGGCTTCTACTGTATTCTATTGGTATTTCATCAGCATGCTGGGTTATGTGTACCAAATTCTTCTGATTCTTAGTCACACATTTGTTGGCATGTACACTTAAATTTTGTAGCTTTGGGTGGTTTGTAGCCAATATTTCCAAAAATAGTTTGATCAGCTTTTTATAGTTATTCATGCAAGAGAACAAATACTTTTTAAAATTCAGACATAACAGATTTTTTGTTTTCTAGTACTGGGAAGCAAACTCAGTACCTTGTGCATGCAAGGCAGGCAGTTGTGCTGCTGAGCTATATCCCTGGCCCAGCAGATTCTAAGAGAGAAAAGGCAAAAAGGTTTTATAGGAGTTAATCTGTGTTTTCACTTGGTAGGCTTTTATCTGTTTGCCTACTTCTTGCCTGTGTTTATATAGAAATAATCATCTAATAAACAAGCTTGTGGATGCTTTGGGACAGTTAAGAATTGGCCATTTAAGTTTTATAAAATTGTCAATTGCAGAAATAGTTGCTGATTACTCCCAAGGAAACAGATAAAATTGTACCAAGTTAATATAAGCTTGTACAAGCTCTTCAGTTTCTGTGGCAAATATGAAAATACCTTTTGGGCAAATAAAGTACCTGGTTTGACTTTCTCAAAATGAAGAAACCAGTGAAAAAGAACAGTAGAGATCAGCTTATATATACATTTTTGCTTGTATTTCTGAAGATGATTATTGAAATACATTTAAGCAAAAATGGGTAATTTTTTTAATGACTACTTTTATTTTAGCCATATTTCACAGAGGCTCTGGACCTTACCCAAATATTTCCTTTTACTGAGGTTTATAATTAGTTCTGGGACTCCTACCTAAATTGAGAAACTTCTTTTTCTTTTTTTGCCTGATTAAAGAGAAACTTATTTTTCTGTATAATTGAATTTTTTAGTAGAAACCTATAATAATTAAACTTAATTTTCCTAGCACCAAAATTATGAATTGATTGCTTTTTATTAACTAAGTCATATCAACCTAGCTAGTAAAGAATTAATTTCTCTTCCCTGTTTCCTTCTGAATATTTTCACTGTGTATAAAAAGAATTTTTTAAAATATGAGTAGGAAATGTGCTAAATTTAAAAAATAATTTACTTTGCTAAATGCATGCTTAAGAAGTTAGAAAAAGTATGAAAATTTTTTTTTTCTACATCAGGAAGCATTCAGAATTATCTGAATTGAATGTAAAAGTCTTGGAAGCTCTGGAACTATATAACAAATTGGTGAATGAAGCACCAGTATATTCAGTCTACTCAAAGCTCCATCCTTCAGCACATTACCCATCTACATCAGCTGGGGTTCCACTGCAGGTGAGCTCCTAAATGACATTTTTAAAACATTTTTCAAAATTATAGTTTTAATTTTTAAGAAAATGTTTTAAAGCATAGTATCAATTTCTATGGTCCATGAATAAAATTATAAAACATGCCTTCGATAGTTTCAAGAAATACTAGTTAAGCAATTAATTTGACCAGAATAAATTTTAGAAATACATTTTGTTTAGTTTTAACATGAAAAGACCATTAAACCTATGAGGAAATTTATTGGGTCCTGACCTAGATCCCCAATCTCCCAAGCAAGTGTATGATGAAGGCTTAAATAAAATGAGACAAGTGGTTGATTTTAGGGCTCCAAGAGGGTCAAAAACCCTTTAGCTGAGCTCGAGAGTCTGAGGGCTCAGACAAACACTTCTCTGGACTGCCCATTTTTATTAGGTCCAAAACAAAGGGCCAGGAAACAGGAAAACGTGGGAAATGAGCAGGACCTTGGGAGTCACTTCAAAGAATTCTCCAAGCGGTAAATTATGCCAATTTAGGAGAACTGTCTGATCCCCAGGAGGACATTTATGGTGGGAGTGTGACTGCAGGAGTGAGATTCCTTCAGTTGCAATCTCTATTTGCTTAATTAGTGTTGGAGCCAAGGTGTCCTCAGCTGTGGCCTTATCTTGCCCTTTGAGGTATCTCTGGCCTCACAGGCCACTACAGGCCTCATCCGGGACCAGTGATTCATAGAGGTTCACTTAATATGAATCAGCTCCCATCACCAGGCAAAGGACTGAAGCCTAGGACAGACTCACAGATAAACATAGAAAGCCAATTAGTTAATTTGATGTCCTGCTCAGAGCTGCTTCGTTGTGGTCTCCAGCAGAAATTCTGAGTTTTTCATGTGTTTCTGTAATCATAAAGCACCAATCTTTATGCAAATATAAATGCTCTTTTTAAGTATAAATACAAACCCTGTCATTTAGGATCTCATGTATCAAATACCTCTGAATGCTATTCCTGTTCTTCACGAAGATTGAACATTTCTTGGAAAATCATTTTCAAGATTTGTTTGACTTGTGTTATTATTAAAAGGCTTGGTTAGTGAACTTACTTTGTTCTCAGAACATGCATATTATTTTCTTATATTTTTAAAGATTTGTGTTAATGAAGATATAAAACAGACTTGTGAGGTATAAATGTGATAAATCATCCATAATTGGCATCTTTTCCCACTGCTTTTATCTTTTTTGTGCTTGCCAGTTGATGTGAATATCTGCATCCCCATTTTAAAGCCTTTTCCAAATTTTAGCCAATTTACAAACTCAGAATGAACTTAGATGAGCAAAATTTCTATTGACTTATGACAACTATGTAGTATGTAAAAGAGTGTGAAGAAAGCACCAACAAGAAAAGGCAGGATATAGGTACATAAATCAGATGGGATAATTATTAAGTTAAAAAAAGATTACTTTGGTTGCTTATGTAAGACCTGGGGATTTAGCTCAGTGGCATAAGCGTCTGCCTGGCAAGTGCAAGGTCATGAGTTTGATACCCGGTACCAAAAAAAAAAAAAAGACAAGATGCGTTTATCAAATATGTCATGACCAAAACTTATTGAAAATTACATAGGAAGAAGGATTTATTGATGGGAAAATGCTGGTGTTTACTTAGTATTGCTTCTGGTATCAGAGCTGCTTATTGCTGCTGTGAAAATGGAATAAAATAGAGTATTATCTTGGTTCATGAATGCTTTTGTTTGCAAACAATCTGGTTCACAAACAAGTGTTCAGCAAAATTTTCGTTTGCAAACTCTGCATCAGGTGATAGACACAACTGTGGCCATCTTCCCCACACAAACACAGCCATCTTCCCCAAAATTGTAAAACAAAGTTTGTAAACCCAGGGTACCACTAGAGATGTTTCTGTCTCATTGTATGCTAGGATGGCACATTTGCTTCTTCATGCTTGTAAAGAGTTGCCATTCCTATGTCAAGTTTTTGTGTTTAGTTGCATCCTATTTATAATCTGTTGTGCTAAACACATCTGTCTGCCTGCCTGCCTGCCTGTCTTTGTTTTTTTGGTGGTAGTGATGGTGGTGCTGGGCATTGAACCCAAAGCAGGTTTCAATTTGGGAATCCTCCATTATCACCCTCCCAGGTATGCCACTATGCTTGGCTAACCACAACTAATTTCCTCAAAGTTAACTTTCTATCAGTATGATTCCTCACATAACTTCTATCTACACTTTTCACATGAAAACAGTACTTGAAGTAGCACACATGTAATTATAGCTCCCTGGAGTCTGAGGCAGGGACATCACAAATTTAAATTTATCATGGGCAATTTAGTGAGACCCTGTCTCAAAAAATAAAAAGAAAAGGGCTGCTTAGATAGCTCTGGGAAGTTTCTATTCTAATTTGAAAAATAGCTGTACTAGATGCAGGTGAAGTAACATACCATTTTGGTACAAAGCCATTTAGAACCCTGATTGCCAAACAGGTCCTACTCTCAAAGTGTCTACTGCTTGTTAGTGAATTGTTGCTTGTCTACCATGGTGTTTATGAGTGCACCTAATGTAGTTTATTTGGCAGATCAGTATTCTAAATCTTCACATGAATGATCTTTGCTTTAAACATAGCTTTTATATTTATGAAACACATGCATTATTTTTAATGCTGTGTATGTAGACAGATTCTGTCTTTAAGGAGCTATTACCATGCAAATTAAATAGGGCACAGATAAATATCCAATGACTGAGGCCATTTCTTTTTTTTACTCCCAAGGATACATATCATCCCCAACCCACAGCTCTTTCCTTTTGCCTGTATGTTTTGAAGGTAGGAGATATAGTAGACATGGCCTCAGGGACCTGGCATCCTGATACCATGTCTTTTCCAACATTTTCTCCTATAGGAAACAGTTGAGAGAGTAAAGTTGGAGATCTAAAGTGCTGATGGACTTCCCTTCAGGGGAGTGTTCTGTGACTTTATGGCAAAACACATTTCTGAGAAATTGACAATCTAGATAGATTGTAAATCATTATGAAAAATACACCATCCCTCTCTCTCTCCTTTCTTGTCTTCTTCCCAATCTCCTGCAAAATACAAGAACAACCAACCAAAGCATAGCTTTCATATACAATATTAGCACTGTAATATGTAGAGTCTCCACATTTTGCTCTAGGATGGATAGTTTGGTGGAATCAGATTGCTCCCCAAAGAACTATAACATTGTCTTTTTACTTTTATTTTTTAAAATTTTTATTTATTTATTTTTTTGTGTTTTTGAGACAGAGCCTCACTATGCAGTTCTCAGGCTGGCCTTGAGCTCACTTTGTAGCCCAGGCTGGTCTCATACTTGCAGTGATCCTCCTGCCTCAGCCTCCCGAGTGCTGGGATTACAGGTGTGAGCCACCACGCCCAGCTAACATTGTCTTTTTAGAGTCTGATAAAGTTTTAGATATGCTAGGTTGGTGTTTGAGAGAGCAGTGAGTCAACTTTTTCTTTTTGGTTATTAGACATACCCAATTCAATCACATGGTGGAAACTACATGGGTCAAAGTCTTCACCAAGTAACTGCTGCCCAGAGCTATAGCCTGGGACCAGATCATATTAGCCCACTGCAATCTATGCCTCCAAATGTGAATTCCTCATTAACAACACAGCCTGCTCAAACTCCATATTTAAGGTAAGTTATGTTAATTTTCCATAAACTTTGAGAATATATAGACCTTTCTCTTTGTAGTAATATTCCAGATTTTTATTATTAAGATGAAGTTATAGAAATGCTTGTTCTTTACTTCTCCACTGTTGGTGGGAGTGTAGACTGGTGTAGCTACCCTGGAAATCAGTATGGAGATTCCTCTAAAAACTAGGATTGGAAGTTCCATTCAAGCCAGCTACTCCCTTGGTATTTTCCCAGAAAACCTGAAAAGGTCATATCACAGTGATATATGTGCTCCCATGTTCATAGCAGCACAATTTGTAATAGCTAAATCTTGGAAACAACCAAAATGCCCATCAGCTGTAGAATGGATGAAAAACATGTATTTTTATACAATGAAATATTACTCATCTATAAAAAAGGATGATCTTTGGGCTTTTATAGGTAAATGGAGGCAACTTGAGACTATTCTCGTAAGTGAAATAAATCAGACTCACATTTGTAAATATCATATTGTCTCTCTAGTGTAAAAAATAAATAATAAGAAAACCTAAAAGAGTAGTAAGATCCAAAATGTATAGTAGATATGGTAATAATGAAAGCGAAAGAAAGTGCTCAAAAGGAAAGAACAACTTGTAGGTATACACATGTAACTGTATGTATGTTTAACTGTGCAAGATAAATAACCATAACACTAAGTTTTTGATAGTTCATCAGACAGAATTTGTGCTGTCATTGTTCGTTTTTTATGCTTTGATTTTGTAATTTGAACAACTACTTCTAAAATAACAATATGTAATATATCAACTAGTGATGATTTCTTAATGTTATTTTTTTTGTTTTGCGCTTTTTTTTAATAAAAAAAAAAAGAAAAAAAATGCTGATTCTTAAAGTGAGATAGGGATGCCCTTGGCTTTGCTATCTATACTCTGACAGTTGCTCACATTTAAGCCTACAGTTTAGTGCCCTGGGACAAAATAAAGCTAATTGTCTTTTATGGAGACTAAGCCCAAGAAATGTTTAGCACAGTGCTGTAATCAACATAGACTTATTATCTGCATGCACTCCTATTAGAAAACTATTGTCACTTTGACCCTTAAAAGGAAGTATGCTTGAGCTGTGGAAATTTTTATATGAACAGTTCTCTGGGAATTTCATTTTAAATCTTTTCTTCTTACCATAAAAAATGCTTATTCAATATAATCATGTGTACATAATTTCTAAGGTCCCTTTCTACTCTTAAATTCTGTGAGTGTGAGTTTAGGCATTACTTCAAAGTTAAAGAAATCTGTTTATTTTGGTGTTAGACTTAAATAAAACTATATTGGTATTTAATTATAAAATGTGGTTACAGTGAGTAACATTAGAGGTAATAGAGAAAAATATCCTTCTGTATTACAGTGTATTTAGTGTAACTTAAGATTAAATATATTTTAAAAGAAAAGTATATCATAATATATTTAGGAAAAAAAACAGAAATCCTGCTGTTTATGGAGATTTTTCAGCTTAGTTTGATGTGTGTTAAAAGTGGTGAAAAGTGAATTAGTTGTCTGTACTACTTTGGATAGATTCTGGGTCCTATGCAGATTACAATTCTGTTTTTGAAGTGAAAAGTCCCTAACAAAGGAAATATGAAGAGAAAATACTGGGTCAGGAGGTGAAAAGGGACATTATGGTCTGAAACATGCATCTGGAGCCATGGCTCCATTCTTATTGGACCTAGACACAGCAACCACAATCAAGAACAGTTTGTACATCTTCAATTTTGTAATGTTTTTGGTGAAAGAGTCTGCAGAAAGCAGATTAAACAGACTTCATAATCTTACATTGTATATTCTTCTCTTCTGATGAAATGTAAAATTACACTTATGGTTCTTGATACCTGGAATGATTAAATTAGAGCAGCAGAACTGCACAGACTTGGAAAAGGTGTTTTTTGTCATGATGATTGATCTCTGACCATAATCTAGATAATATAAAGTAAATATGATTTTTTTTCTCTTTAAAATTTTGTTTGTAGCACTGGACAAGACACTGTTTCCAACCCCTACATGAACCAGAACTCTAACCTTCCATCAGCTACTGGTACAGCTGCTTACACACAGCAGATGGGGATATCTGTGGATATGTCAACTTACCAGAACACTACTTGCGGTTTACCACAACTAGCTGGCTTTCCGGTGGCAGTTCCGGCTCACTCAGTTGCACAGCAACAAACAAATTACCATCAGCAGCCTCTCCTTTAAAGACAAAGCATTTTCTTGAAAGCCTTCATAAGTATGTCTGGAAATACTAAAACTTTTTACCTTTCAACTCAGAAGGACCATGAATAAATAAAGCACAAAACCTATGTTACGCTAAAGGCCATAAATGGGTTGTTTTCTTTTTTTTTAAGTCCAGTGTGTTTGAAGTTGATCAGAGGCAGCTTAAGGGTACTTTCAGTTGATTTTCTTATACTTTCAACTGTCTACATAAATCTGGACACCCAGTAAATAGCCTTATAACACTAAACAGTATGGGATATGAGTGTTAAAGCTTTACTTTATTTTTATTTTTATTTTTTTTTTGTCTTTTTGAGACAGAGTCTCACTATGCAGTTCAGGCTGGCCTTGAGCTCACTTTGTAGCCCAGGCTGGTCTCGAACTCACAACAATCCTCCTGCCTCTGCCTCCCGAGTGCTGGGATTATAGGCGTGAGTCACCCCGCCCGGCTTAAAGTTTTACTTTAAAGAAACCATTGTTTTCCCCAACTATGTTGTGATAAGAGCACAAGAGACCTTTAAGTATTTTTTGTCTGCATATTTTTGTCAAGATTTCCTACACATTGTTTTAAAAGGCAAACATCTTTTCATATGAGCATTTAGCTTGCCAAAGTGATTCCTTTTGGCTCTTAAAATTGCAGTTGTGTTTGCAGTACTGTCAGTTTTTCTGTCATTGTTATGTTGAGTAACAATTAGCATATAATTGTCTATAGAAGCAAGAGCAATTTGGAAGGAACAAAAATGTTTTCTGTTATTAACAGTGAAAACCATGTAAATGCAGATACGTGGTAAAGCATTTAGCCTGTGTCCTGAACAGTCATGGCAACAGCATACTCAGAAAACATTTCCAATGCCAGGGAAAATTATTTCCTGCAAGGATCCTTGGTATTTGGAATTAGCACTAATGACCTTTTCAAGTGACTTTGGCCATTATGTAATGAGGATATGGTCCATTTGTTTTTCTTCCTGTAGTGTGTTATGTAGAGCTGCTGTATTTCCTTTTTTAAGGATTATATGAGACATTCCTAATAATTCGATGTGATATAAACCAAGCATGGGTGATAAATGTGTTTTTATAAATGTGCTTTTAAAAAGAAATGGTTCTGATTCCATTGCTAAGTTGTCATCATGCTAAGCTGTTGAAAAATTTTTTCATTCATTTCAGAAGTAATTCTGAGCCTCTGGAATTCCACATACTGTAAGAGTTGGTAGTAAAACAATATGGACTGTTTTATATTGAAAGAATTTGCACAATACAAAATAGAAGATGCAGATATATATGGTTACAGATACGTGTTACTTAGACTGGCAAAAATACTGGACATAAGTTTAATTTTTAAAAAATTAAAACTTTTTGCATGGATGCAAAATTTCTATATTTTTTTTAAAGCACTTAATCTTTCTACAGAGTCCATTTGAAGACAATGGAAATTTTGTCATTATCTGTTTACAGAAAATTTATTCTAACAATGTCCCTTTTTCAGACATACTTTATCCAGGACAAAATTTGAAAGTGTAGTGTCATTATCTTGTTTCTGATACAAGTACTGGAAATTTTAATCTTTAATAATTTGTGGTCTGTTTATCATCCCATATTTTCCTTACAGGTAAATTCAGTCATATACTTCAAAAACCTTTTAAAACAGCACCTTGCTTTTTTGGAAACAGATCTGTTCTTAAAAAAAACAAAGAAAAGAAAAAAAAACATAAAAAATTCCAAAGTTGTTCTTGATATTTGCATCCACATGCAATATCTTATATTTTCTTCCAGACTTCATCTACTAAATTTATTTTAATGTTTGCATAAATGTGTTTTAATTGTCATCTAAATTGTAGTTCAGCATAAATCCTTGAGCCAGTATAAATACTGCATATTCATTAAACTGGGATCAGCCAATTAAATTCAAGTAACATAGTTTTGGAATAATAAAATATGACACATATATAAATAGTATATATTGCCATAATAAACTATTATAATATAATAGTATATTATGCCATTATATTGCCATGTGAAATTTTATACATGCAGAAGTTTCCTCTTAAAAATTATTTTTGCCATTTGTAAGGAATTTGTGTTAGAGATTATTGCTAGTATAAAAATGATACTAAATCTTTGTCGATCTGATGTTTTTAGTGTTAAGAAATATAAGATTGTTCCTTTTTTTCCATGATCTTATGAATTGTATTTATTTTTAGGTGTTTATATTTACATATTTTCTGCCAAAGGAATGGTCTAATTTAAGATATCTATGTTGGAGTCATACTGTTCTATATCAAAAAAATTTTTAAAAATAACTTCCAATTTTTTTTCGTGTATTAGAATTCCTGAAAATTTATAACAGAACTAATTTCATATGGAAAATACCCCTAGGTGTTAAATATATGAACCAGAATATGTTTGTATTGTTTGAAAAATGTACAGCCAAGCCAATATTGTCTTTTGGTAATTTATTGACAAAATTATTTCATCATTAATTCATTAAAATATTTGTCATTTAGGATTTGAAAATATTTGCAGATACATTATCATCTTATACTGTTTCAAGTAGCTGGTATTTAACTGTATAACAAATTTTGCTGTACATTGAAGAGAGTTTTAAAATTTCACCTTCTGAATTTTAAAAATTTGTGAATGTTTAAAAAAATATACAGTTGAGCTGGTGCTATAGCTCAGTGGTAGTGGTAGAGCTTGCGCTTTTAGCATGCTTAAGGCTGTAGACTTGATTCTCAGCTCTGCAAAAAACTATGTGGCTTAGGAAGTATTACAAAACCTTTTCTTAGTAAAAACCATGATGTTAATGCTCTTGAGTTCTAGGAAAAGGTTTATTGAATTGTCATTATGATGAGAATTCTGAAGTTATTTTTTAAAATAATAAATTATAAATAATAGAGCACTGACTTACAGTTTGTTTCTGTGAAAAAGAAGTTTTCCTTACATCAGGTTTAGTCAGTAAAAGAGAGGACTGAATTTGATGTCTTTGTTGTTTGATTTAGTTTTCTTTTGAGGATCAGATTTTTAAAAATTTTCCTCATCTGAGAAATAATTCTAATTTTATCAACTTAAATTTGAATTTGAGAGGTTTTTTCAACCTTACTGATTCTAAAAGAAAAATTATGTTGTTTACATGATATCATGTGCCGAATAACACCCCCTCCCCATTTATGTCCACTTAGACACCAGAGTGTCCCCTAGAATGTCAGTGTTACTTTATTTGGGAGTAGAGTCTGCAGATGTAATAGAAATCATGATGGATTTAAGGGTGGGGTCAGAATCCCAGATTGGCGCCCCTATGTGAAGAGAAGACACTGTGATACAGCAAGCAAGGCCACATGAAGGCAGAGGCTGAAGTTGGAGCTGTGCTGGGACCACCAGCAAGGTTGCCTGGGGCCACCAGAAGCTGGAAGAGGGAAATGGTTCTTCCCCAGAGCCTTCAGAGAAATTACAGTACTGCTAACCCCTCAGTTTCAGACTTCTAGCTCCAAAACTGAGAGAAAATAAATTTTTGTCTTTTTAAGCCTCAAAGTGTGTGGTACTTTAATAGTGGTCCTAGGAAACTAATAAACACAAGTATACAGTACATTCTTAGTACTAAGCCTTGGAACTTTAATAAGATTTTTTCAACTGGTGTAGGAGTTCTGCGAAAGATGCTTGTAGTCCAGTAGCAGTGTTTTTTATCCTGTCTAAACTATGACACCTCATGGATAGATGAAACAAAGATCCTTGTTAATCCCCAATTCTCATTTTACTGTTTTTTAACCTCATATCTACATTTAAGTAATTTTTATGCTAAACTTGTACTCAGTTAACACGGCTATAATTTTTTGCATTTTCTGTCCACTCTTGCCCACCTTGAATGGTAATTAATCAAGGGGAGATGTTCAAAGGCAAGCAGAGAAACAGAGAAGAAATAAAAAAGCAGAGTGGACCGGCCCCACAAAAACTACAGAAAAAACGGAAGTTTTTGCTTTTGTTCTTATTTTACATCAATGGGGGAAATTAAAGGTTTTCTACTACTTCAGAGATAGTAAGTCACCTGTATATTTACAGTCTTATAAACCACCTACTTTTTAAAAAAAAAAAATTGAGATGAAATTCATACAACAAAGTTAGCCACATTAAAGTATACACTTTCATGAAAACATACATGCACTGCCTCTAGTTTGAATAATAGAAATTTTTGTGTCTGACTTGTTTCACTTAACAGCTTCATTTACTTGGTATGATGTTTTGCTGTTCATTTCTATTATAGCATATGTCAGTATTGCATTTGTATTCATGGCTGAATAATATTCCATTTTATGTAAACAGTTTGTGTATCCATTCACCTTTTGATGGTATCTGAGCTGTTTATATCTTTTTGACTAGTGATGCAGTGAATATGTGTGTACATATATTTAAGGAACACCTTTCAGTTCTGGATATAGACTTAAAAGAGTGGAAGTACCAGGTCGTACAGTAATTAAGTTTTGAGAAACTGCTAAACTTTTCCACAGCTGAACCATTTTATGTTCCTATCAGTACTGTATGAGAGTTCTACCCTCTCCCCACCACTAGTTATTTTCCTTTTTTAAATTATCGCCATCCTAGTGGTGTGAAGGGTACCTCATGTTTTATTTGCATGCTGAATGATACTTAGCACATTCTTATGTGCTGATTGGCATTTTTATATCTTACTGGGGAGAAGTCTAAGTCCTTTGCCCAAGAACTTTTCATCAGGGTATCTTTTTGGTGTTCAGTGGTAAGAGCTCTTTGTATATTCTGGATACCAGATACTTGATATATAAATATTTTGTCCTGTTACATAGGTAACAGGCTCCATTTTCAAATCCAAGGTCATGGTTTTTTCCGATGTTCTAAAAAAAAAAAAAAAAAAAAAATATATATATATATATATATATATATATATATATATATATATATGGCTTTGTAATTAAGGTTTTGATCCATTTTGAAGGGACTGTGCTTTTATATTCATAATTTTGCTAGTGCCATTTGTTGAAGAGATTGTTCTTTTAATAGTTGCTTCTGACACTGCTGTAACTTAGTGTTGGTCAACTCTAGGATCTAGGTGGCGAACTTTGATTCATCAAATCCATAGCTGTGTAAGTTTTGGTTCTAAAGTTACCCTCAGCTAATCACTTGTACCATACAAGCCATGATGGAAATATTTGGTGACTATTTTAAATTTTAACAATTATTATAGTAAGAGAGACATTAATGGCCCTCGACATATTTTCCCTTGCCTCAGAAACACCATTCTTATCACTTTATAAAACAGTCCTGGAGTCCTCTTTTTGTGTCTTTATAAGGTGCCATCAAAAATCTAGTGAATGCTGCTGGGTGTTATCCAATGGAAAGGCAGGCTCTTAAAAACATTAGGGTAAGGGCCAGGGATTTTAGCTCAGCAGCATAAGCGCCTGCCTGGCAAGTGTGCAGTTGTGAATTCAATCCCCGGTACCAGAAAAAAACCAAAAAACGTTAGGGTGTGTCCTCATCCACCTTCTTCACTGGATCTGCCCCCATGTGACTTCAGTTTTCTTCAGACCATGAAAGATGAACATTTTAGATCAATTCAGGAGGCAACCATGACAGCATAACTAATGACATTAATGAAAGGGAATTCCCAGAATCCCTTAGAAAGTGGCAACAGTGTTGGGGTACATGTATTCTAATGGAGGAAGAATATTTTGAGGGAGAGTAATGGCAATGTGACTAAAAATTACAAATTACCATTGTTTTTGATCATAACTTGTAAAGGAGAGACAATGGACAGATATGCATGAAATGATTCATGCAGAACTAAACATTCATTAATAGAGAAATGCAAATCTGTCACATTTGTCCTCTAAGCAACTTGAAAAACTGAAAAGTACATGAACTAAATAGAAAAATGAGACAGTGCTTTAGTCACAAATAATTCTTACCATGATTCCTTCCTGGGAAACCCTTCTCAGGGATTTTCATCCACATATCATTGGTTACAATTGTGTCATATTATGTTGGACTATATCTGCAAATGAGTCTGCAAAAGTGATTATTCTGCTTTCTCTACAGAGAAGGTGAAGGAGGACTGGGGAGAAATGTAAAGGGAGCCACAGAGACAGACCTGTCCAAATGTGTCTGCAATCTGATGTTACTGTTTGTGTGCCTGGTTAGTACATTTGAAGTTGAATTAGTCTGTTACAATCCCATGGTCAAATAAACTAAGAGGGTCTAGTACAGGCACAACATAGTTTTTTAGTCAAAGAACATCTGACTGACTGACTAGAACACCTTTTTCTTTTCTTTTTTCTCTTTTCCTCCTTCCTTTCCTTTTTCCTTTCTCCTTTCCTTTCCTTTTTCCTTTCCTTTCCTTTCATACCCAGAGCCAAAAAGGGCCCTGGAAATGGACATAGTCAATAAAAACTTCAAACTGCTCCTTGCCGCTTCTATTTGACAAGATCAGGTGCATTCAGGTTAGTGTGGCCATAGATTTCTATCAGACAGACTGAAAAAAAAAAAAGATTTGTTAACGCTTCCTAATTCACTCAAGTGTTGCATACTAACAATACTCAGAATTTGCTTTTGCAAAGCTGAGTAATACTTTCGAATTCACTATGCACAAACTAGCTGTGTAACACATTAAACATTGTTTTAACTTTAAAACTATTGTTCATATACATTGTCATTGAATTCTCTTAAATACTTCCATTGAAGTAGAGGGAGGAAGAAAGAGGTTGAGTAACTTTCACAAGGACATAGTAGCAAAACTAATTCTAAATGAGGTTTTATTTGTTGCTAATACACATGCTTGTCCTGGAAATTACTATTACCTAGAAATAATGAACACATTGATTTTGGATCTTTATACCTTTCTGTGATAATGGATGATCACAGAATATGTGGATATAAAATGCCTTCAGATGTGAGCGTGTCAGTGCAGGGAAGTGGATGGGTTTTTGTTTTTTTTTTTTATAGGTGGGGTGGGAGCAGAATTGGGACTTGAACCCAGGGCCTTGCACATGCTATGCAAGTGCTCTACCAGTGAGTTACAGCCACAGAGCTTTCTCAGATTTTAGAAGTGCCAGTCTCCACTATGTCAAGAGGATGTGCTATCCCTCCTCCCCATGCTGAGAATTGAATCAGAGCCTTGTACATCCTAGGCAAGCATTATACCACCGAGCTACACTCAGCCAGCCCAAGGGCATATACTATCAGCGTGACATGGCTGTCAATGCTGAGCTCAGTGACCTGGTTAAGGATAGTATTTATCATGTTTCCCACTTCCCATATTGTACTCCATGGAAGGAAGTTATAGTGCATGCTCCATGTTTGCAGAGTGGGGAGTATGCTTTCCATCCTTGAGGATAACATGCATAAATTACTTGGAATTCTGTATTGCAAGTTCATCTCTTTTTCTTGAGCCATTTTATCACTATGGGCTTATTTTATAATTTGACTTATATATCAGTACCAGTTTATTACTCAGATTCCTCCAGCAGTAGCCATTGAATGCTTTTTCAATTTGTTCCTATGTCCCTTTGACATAACCCCATCATTATAGTTTTATTTTTTGAGATTTTGTTTCTAAAGCACTTCTATACTTTCTGGTACCATAAGATGCTCCCACTTCATTTCATGTATTTCCTGCCCTGGTGCTAAAATCAGTCATTTTTCCAAGATGCTCTTGTCTGCCTGCCTGCCTGCCTGCTTTTTCTTTCTTTCTTTCTCTCTCTCTCTTTTCTCTCTCTCTCTCTTTTCTTTCTTTCTTTCTTTCTTTCTTTCTTTCTTTCTTTCTTTCTTTCTTTCTTTCTTTCTTTCTTCTTTCTTTCTCCTTCCTTCCTTCCTTCCTTCCTTCCTTCCTTCCTTCCTTCCTTCCTTCCTTCCTTTTCTCCCCCCTCTCATATTCTCTTTCTCTTATATTCTCTCTCTTTTTTTTTAGAGTATGGAAGTACGGAATTAGAAACCAGAGTTTTGGCACCAGATGTGTTTGTTGCTACTGTCTTTGCATCTAGGCTCTCAGCTGAAAGCAAAGAAATTATGTACATATAGTAATATTTCTATATGTAACCATCAGTACCAAGAGTAAGTTACACCTGAGTTCACAGAGGTGTCTCTGACTCTAATCCATCACCTCATGGCTAATTCTAGCCTTCTCCCTTTGCTTCTGTGATTTTCTACTATAACGATAGAGAGTCTTATCTGCTATCCACGGTAGTTGGTCACTTCCAGTGTGTGTTAGGTCACTTCCAGTGTGTGTTAGAAATAGAATCATTAATCCATGCTGCTTAGAAACACCTTTACCAGATGCAGTAGCATTTATGCGGTTCTTTTTTTATTTTAGCTTCACAGGTACTACTTTTTTTCTTTTGTACATTTATAACTTTTATTTCAAAACAATCGCAGTAACATTAATAGTAGAAAATATTTACAACCTTGTCACCCAGAAATGGGAACAACTACCCTGCATTACCACCAAGGGACTGCAGAGGCAGATGAGGTGCAATTTGATGAAAGCCACCTTTCACAACCAAGCCTTGCTCCCTAGCTATGGTGTTTATCCAAAGGCCCAGTGAACAGCAGGAATAGTGGGAACCAAGAAATGGAACACCATTGTCTGCCCAGAGGGTCTGAAATGTGTGAGCACCAAGGAGGGGAAGGGAGCTGAGTAATCTGCATGCCGGAGAAGGAAAGGGGTAAGAGGGCTGGGGGATGAGAGGACTGCAGAGATGCTTCTGCCATTTAGAAAAATGAAATTGATGTTTATATTTTGTTCAGGGCTTGTTAGCTCAAAAGGATTCCATTGTACAGTTGTACCGTAGTTGGTTTTATCCATTTATCCTACTGAATAATATTTTGGTGCTTCCCTTTTTTGGGCTTGTGGGGAACCACTCAGACTGCTTCAATGCTCAGGGGCATCTAAGGGCACCTGAGGACATGACCTTGCTTGTCCAACAAGCACAGAGTGGGATATAGTTAGGTAACCATGACTTGGCACAGGTAAACATGCATGTACTGGTTATAGCACTGTGTAAGAATGTAAACATGAGATAACAACCTGTATAAGAATTATACAATAAAGATGCAGGCAGCTCTTTTGTGCTCTCACTCTGGTACTCTGCTCTGCTACACGTTGCCTGTTATTACTGATGTGTTGCACATGTGTGTTCTCTAACCTTGGGATCTCACCCTTGAAAATCTTGCTTGGGCCTCCTGAGCAGGCTGACAACTGATGTAGTCAATGGGACACTCTGATGAGTGGTTCTGTGTTGGCTGTGGAAACTGCCTGAGTGTGAGGGAAAGCCTTGTGGAATGGCTAATAAGCAACCCTAGTCTTGCCATGGCTACCTGTAACCACCTTCTTGGCAACTTGGAAGGTCTGGGAAAACTAGGAATCAGACTGAAGCCTGGGGATGTCTTGCAAGCCATGGAAACAATAGACAAGTTCCTTACCCCCACTGCGAAGTGGCAGCATGGATGGCTTAGCTGTTTTTCATTGGCCTTGTTCGGGGAGTAGACCAGCTGCAACAAATAGACAAGGACCTTGAGCAATAGCTGCCTACTTACAGAGCTCATGTTGCAAGGCATGGGAAGCACTGCCTCCTTCAGAAATGTCTCCAGAAGTATAAGTCCTCATATCTGAGAAAATCCCCAGAAAAGTTCCCTAGTTTTGCATGCTAGGCTAGCTATTCATCAAAAAGTGGAGTGAGAGGACTCTTGCCCAAGGAAGAAAACTGGGAGGGCTGCCTACCTCTACCTGGCACACAGCATACACAGCATACATGACCTATACAGCCTTAGAGCTTCAAGACCTGGCAAAACAAAACAGAAGGTGGGTGAAACAGTTCCTGCTTGACTGCTATGGCTTGGGATGGTGGAAATGATAACATGCAGTAAGCCCACCAGAGATGTCCCAAATAGCATAGCCAGCACCCCTTCTGTGAGATGGGTTCTGAAGGATGTGCAGAAGACCACCCTAGAAGCAGATAATTGGACTGTAATAAATTGATTGATGGCAGCAGCTCACCTAGTTTGGCAGAATCCAGGTGACTTGCTGAAGCAAGTCACAATCTAGACTTGATAACTGTGCTATATGAAATGGGCATACCATGCACAGTGTTTGCACTGCAGTGCCATAGCCCACATGAGCAAGGTATGAATGACATAATGCTGTGAGTCAGTCGGCTGGCACATTCGGGCCAGTGGCAGCCCTTCTAGCACCTTTTACAGATCACTCCATCCATGATGCTATTGATGCCTTGGCCAGGATAGGAGATGTGGAAGTGAAGCACCAAGACAAAATGAGATCTGTAAAAACTACCAACAAAAGGAGAAAAAGAAATGTGCCTCAGGCAAGTGGGGCTGTCTCCCTAAGGACAGAGTGTGGGGCCACTGAAAGTCAGTTGGTGCCAGATCTAGACTGACCTGCTGGCTGTCGACCTAGCCACAGATAAGTCAGATGGGCAGGCTTTGGATGTGTTGCTGACTCTGTAGAGGCAGTCACACCCTGAGCATCAATACCAGCTGATGGGCCAGGGCCAGAAGACCAAAGCAGTTCCGAGGAAGGAAGAAGTAACACTGCCCTCCTTTTACCCTGATTAGGAGGCAGGCTGAAGTACTTGGCTCTTGGAGGTCTCATGAAACTGGAGGCCACAAGTAGAATTGACTAATTACTGGTCCCCCCAAAATGTGCATCATGTAATGGCATTGGTGGATACTGGAGCTGAGTCAATGCTAATACACAGCAACCCAGACCATTTTATAGGACCCACCACACTCATAGAAGGGTATGTAGGTATCACTGTCTGGAAGGCCCACGAGACTTTGGTTATCAGGCACTTGACCCCACACCTGTATGATGTTTATGTTTTTCCAGTTGCTTAAAACACACTGGAGGTGAACAAACTGACTGCTGCTTAGCTCAACACCATGCAGAGAGAATTCTAGTTGCAAATTCACATGGTAAAAACCATAGTCTGAGACCATCCATACCATGCATCACTGACTCTCCCACAGGCTATGTGGGAGTGGAGCAGTCTAAGCTACCTCAAGGCCATGAGGAGATGGGACAGACTGTCTTGAAATTGGAAAAAGTAGGGGTGATACTCCCTGCATAGAGCCCTTCAATATGGCCTGTGCAGATATCAGGCAGTTTGTGGCGAATGTCTATAAAGTCTCACCCTGACCCTGGCAGTCAGGACCAATTTGGCTTCACCTGGGAGGGCAGACAGTGGACTTTCTAGATGTTGCCATAGGCTATTTGCATAGTCCAACTTTGTATCATGGCCTGGTGGCCGTGGCCATGGCCATCTGGGCCAAACCACACTGTGTCACTGTTTTGCACTGATGATATTATGTTAAGTTCTGGATGTTTTACAGATTTAAAAGCCACTGTGCAGTCTGAAGGAAGATTTGCTGATGTGGTACTGGGCATGGACAAAGACAAGGTCCAGGAAACTGGCTTTTCTATCAAGTTCTTGGGTGTTATATGGTCAGTAAGACCAGACTCACAATAGTATTCCAATTATAGGCACATGTGGGCTTGCTAATTTTTTGGTGGACATACCATACCTAGCTACCCTGCTGTGCCCCTTATAGCAGATGACCAAAAAGGGCACAACATGAGACTGGACAGATGCAATGTAAGCTGCTTTTTAGGACTCAATGAGGGCTGTTGCACAGGTGCAAGCCCCATGAATCACTGACCCTACCATGCCATTTATCCTGTCAATGTGGATGATGATGGGTTTGCCTGGGGCCTATGGCAAAAACAGGGGAAGCAGAAGCATCCTGTTGGGCTTTGGTCACAGTTGTGGAAGGGAGCTGAGAGCTGGCTCACTGAGAAACAGCAGTGCTGTATGCTGCTCTGCATGCCTGTGAGGAATCACAGGATAGACAGAGGGCTGAGTACAGACATGACAGCCCACTGCAGGAGTAAAGTGGCATAGGCCCCCACTCGCACACATTAGGGGATAAACCTCCAATAGTGGGGATCTTTCTTGGTTAGCATGTTAACAGCCGAACTGGCAACAGTTTTGGGATCTGTGATGTACATGGCCCCAGAACCTGTCTGGTAGGATGGACTACAGGACTTGACCCAAGTCCCTGTACAAAAGGGAAAGAGGGGCCTCTGACTGATGCCAGATAAACTGATGGGTCTAGCCATGACTGACTCTGCAATGGACAGCAGTTGCTGTCCAGTGCAGTATGGAAGTACTCTGGTTTGAAACCAGAATAGGCAAGTCAAGCCAATGTGCAGAGTTATGGACAGCGTGATTGCTTGTGATGCACGAAGAAGGCCCCTGACACGTGTACATGGACAGTTGGGCCATCTTAAGGGGGCTGATGCTCTGGCTGCTGGCCTGAGTAGCTGAGAAGTAACAGATGGGGCACCATCTCTTGTGGGGTGCTGACCTGTGGTGAGACATATGGGAGCATGGCCAAAAAGCTGACCATGTAGGCTATCATGGTTCAGGACATAAGCCCCTCCTCTTGCCAGAAATGACTTAGCAGATGCCTTCACCAGGCATTGCAATGACTGACCACTAGGAACAGCATCTGACCAAAAATACTGACTGTTGATGCCACTAGAAGTAGTGTCTGATCAGAGGCAAGGACCATAGACCTAGCTCTCCAAATTGAAGCCCTTGCTCAACATATGGTCCAGGCCTTGAATGTTAACACACCAGACTCTGATGTTGCTTATGGATGAAATTGTTCAAAGGAAAAAAAAGTGGTTTTGCAAAATTGCATGGTTCTTGATTTGTTAACTACAATTTAAGGGGGTACTCCTGTTTGGTTACATATAGAATGTTACATTTATCCACCCCTGCCTTTTGAGGGGGTAGGATGTGGGGATCCATTCAGACTGCTTCAAAGTTCGGGGGCATCTAAGGATACCTGAGGACGCGACCTTGCTTGTCTAATGCAGGCGCACAGTGAGATAGAGTTAGATAGCCATTGCTTAGCATAGATAAACGTTCATGTGCTGGTTACAGCACTATGTAAGAATGTAGACATGAGATAACAACCCATACAAGAATTATACAATAAAGATGCAGGCAGCTCTCTTGTGCTCTCACTCTGGTTCTCTGCGTGCTACATGTGGCCTACTATTGCTGATGTCTTGCACACGTATGTGCTTTAACCTTGGGACCTTACCCATGAAAATCTCTCTTGGGTTCCCTAAGTAGGCAAACAGGCTATTATAAATAATGCTGCAATAAATAAATAAATAAATAAATAAATAAATAAATGTTTACATGCTAGGATTTTTGTGGATATAAGTTTTCAGATAAGTTGCAAAAATAACTGGTACAAATTATTGGGAATGGCAAGACAATTTATCTTATAATTAAGAAACTGCCAAACTGCCTTTCAAAATGGCAGTACCCTTTAGCATCCCTACAGTCGTGAATGAGAATTCCTCTTTCTCTTCATCCTTTAAGCATTTGGTATTGCCATTTGGTTTGTTTCAGTGTAAAGGTATACTGATTGTTACAGTAGTGGTACTGCATTGTTTTACTCAGCACCCTTACGTTAAAAGTTGTTGAGCACTTTTAAAGGCTTATTTGCTATCTATATGGCTACTTTGAAAGGTATGGCTTCTTTGGTAAAATGTCTGTTCAAATCTTTTTTAATTTTTATTTTTAATTAGGTTGATCATTTTCTTATTCTTGAGTTTTAAGAACTGCGTGTGTATTTTGTTTATAAGTTCTTTATCAGGTTTGTTCCTTGCAAATATTTTCTCTCATTATATGGTTTCTTTTTTTCATTCTCTTAATAGTCTTTGGTAAAAGTGTTATTATTATCATTATTTTGTGGTACTGAGGATTAAACCTAGGGTCTTCACCCTGAATTCACATCTCAGGGCTTTTAAAATTTTGTGTTTTGAGACAAGGTGCTAAATCACTTAGTTGTCTGGGATGAATTCGAACTTGTGACCCTCCTGTCTCAGTTCTCCAGAGCAATGGGATTACAGGCATATGCAACCATGCCTCTCTAGAAGTTGTAATTTTAATTAAACCCTACATATCAGTTTACTTTCTTGGATCACTCTTTAGATGCTGATGTACTAAGACCTTATCACCAAGACCCGAATTGAGTTGATTTTCTTGTACGTTTTTTAATTTTCCTATTACATTTAAGTCCATGATCCATTATGAATTTATTTTTTAAGACCTCAGGGTTTAAATAATGGCTCTACAGATATATAATTCCTGTACAATTTACCTTTTTAAAATACACATTTATTTTCATTTTATTTTCATGAGATGGGGTCTTGCCATGTTGATCAGACTGGCCAAGAACTTGTGATTCTCCCATCTCAGCCAACAGGAATATACCCCTATCTGTGCCACTGTGTGTAGCTAAGTCAGTGGGTTTTAGTACATGCATGGATATGTGCTACCATCAGTTTTATAGTGTACTAATGCCAGCCATGAGAGCAGAGCCCTTATAACCAAATCACCCCTTTAAAGTTCCATTTCTTAGTAGTTACAATGGCAGTTAAATTTCATCCTGAATTTTGGAGCAAATACTCAAACCATATTAGAAGTTCATTGTGGTTTTGGTGTGTATTTTCCTGATGATTAATAGTAATGAACATTTTTTCACCTGCTTTATTGGCTACTGATATATCTTTTTAGGAAAAAATTATTTTTCAGATCCTTTGTCCATTTAGCAAACATTTTCTCCTATACTGGGGGTTGTCTCCTCACTTTCTTAGTAGTATTCTTTCAAAAAAGTGACATCTAATTAGGTTTTTCTTTGCTTGCTTGTGATTTTGATGTCATGTGTAAGATGTATTGCCAAACCCAAGGTCATGGATATTAACGCTTATGTTTTCTTCTAACAGTTTTTTATATTTCTAGATATTTTAGTTGAACTTTTGATCTAGTTTGAACTTTTATATATGATGGGAGGTAAGGGTCCAACTTCATTCTGCATTGGTGTTGAGGGTAGGGATAACGGTGAAATTCTTTCTGAGTGACATTATCATGCAGGAGCTCAGCGCCTGGTAAGGAGTCTCCTGGCCTGTCCTTCCATTAGTTAAGACCAAGCTCCATCATGGCCCTGGTATTCTTAGTGGAACTGTGCCCAAGATATAGCCTCTATCCTATGACTGGGGCTGGGCACAAAGTAGCGTGCACCTCTCCAGTACTTGCTTAGAACTTAGTTGCACACAGGTAGCTGGGGCTGGATGATAAATGCTGATGTTTCTTCCTTCCCAGGAAGATAGCACTCCACCTGAGAGCTGAGAGAAGGGCCCCGCCTTCGGATCTGAAGCCAGGATGCAGGGAATGGGTCTTGGCTCAAATGCCACATATTCTCACATTTTTCCACTGAGTTTTAGTAGACTTTATTGAATAAATGTTTTTTTATTGCTGCGTACCCTTAAGACCATTTCCAGAGTTTTAAATGATTGTGTGTTAATACAGTTCATCAGTTTTTCTGTAAGGCAAGTGAATGGAGTTCCTCATGCAATTGTGTTGCTATAGTTTCTGTTTTGATAACCCAAAGTCAGAGAGACTTTGGGGAGGGGAAAGCCAGAAAACTAAAATTCCAGTGCCCACATATTAATTCATTCTATATATATTGATTAAATGCCAACTATAAAAATGGATTAGAGTTAAAAATGGATTGGGTTGGTGGTAACAAAATCAAGAACTTTGCATTATTAGACATATTCTTGCCTATAAACTTTATGTAGTTTCTTCTATATATAAGGTATAGAAATAGAAGATAAAGAGCTAATACTCTGTTTTGGAAATTAGATTTTCAAAGAAAAGAGAACTAATAAACTAAGGGCAGCTTATGCCAAGTACCCAGAGAATCAGTGCTCCAGTTTTTCAGTGTCACAAGGACTATCCAGAACTGTAGTGGTCAGGGAGGATTTCTGTGGGGGACAGTGAACTGAAGGAGGTTTGGAGAAGGATGGCATTCAGCATGGTGGGTTGGTGGTGTGGAGGGCATATCCCAAGGAGGCACAGCAAGGCAGAAGTGCTGGAGTGGAGTTGCACATATTTGGTTTGGGTAATAGTAGTCAGTAGGCCTGCTTGCTTACTGGAAGGTTTGTGTAGAGATCTGTGTGGAGCCATGAGGTGGTGACTGACCAGAAATGCAGGCAGGCTTGGTTTCCTGGACCAGAGTTTGGACTTTATGCTAGAGTAACTCAGGAAAGAGAGATTTAAAAAGATGGCTTTGCCTGTGATGTGTAGATACAATGAAGTGTGTGTTTGTGTGTACATACATCTGACTGGCAGTAGGGAGCTAGACACAAGGTAACCAGTTAAAAAGATTTACAGAAAGTCTGAACTAAGTGAAGAGATAGGAATGAAAAGGAAGGGTCTGGTAGACGTTAAAATACAGCCAAGCAGGGGTTAGGACAAACATGGCAGTTGTTGCCATAGACAAAACTGATAGAATGTCAGGGATATGGACTGACTTAGAGCTTTGAAGTGCTATATATTTTAATGATGGCTTTCTAGTGCAGTAACTACAGGTAAATGGAATCTATTTTCGAGCTCACTTATTTTTTCTGTGATTGCTTCTTCCCTCTACAATTGCTTGCTTTTAATTTGATCAGAAATTAATCTCTTGTAAGTGTCGGTAGAATGAAACCGACAACTGCAAAGGTTGTGTATGGTTTCAGTTTACTCCCTTGGAATCCGGAGGCACGTGGCCAACTCTTGCTTTTTAGCAGGTCTAATGTGACCTTCAAAACTCGTTAGGATATACTCTTGTTTTTTTTTTTTTTTTTGCAGGGCTGCAGCTCCCCTCAGACTAGCTTGTCGGCTCTCCCACGGCTGTCTGGGTGTATAGGACTCACGTCTCTCCGACTAGAGTTGCCAAAACGATACAAAACACAGACAAAAAGCAAACCACAAAACCCCGTTGCTTACCATAGTGGAATGACGATTTAAGTCGCGGAGGGAAGGTTAGGTTTTTGTCCTTTTAAAATTTCAGTGCAGGGACACACACACACACACTCCTACGGCGCTAGGTTCTTCCCACTCCCCGCCACACTGCACCAGCCTCCCTCTCCAAATCCTGATTCATGAACCGTGCCACCTTTGTCTCATTTTAAACTGTGCAGACTATTTTAATCCTCCCACCCTATCCCAGATTTCCCCCTCCCTTCATCCTCTGGAAAGCTGTGCTGTAGAGCGCTGGCTGGGTGGGAGAACGTTCTTCCCCTCCACTCGGCTCTGCTCCTGCAAGCGCGATCCCGCGAAGCCCCCTCCCAGGCACCCCGCTGCGGCGTGGGGAAGCGCCTGGCCCCTTTAAGGTGCGGCGCTCGGCGAAGTGCCGGTGGTGAGCCCAGGCGGGAGCCCGCGCGGCGCGTGCCAAGCGGGCGGGGAAGCCCGGCGCCTCGCGCCCCACCAGCCCGCCCGCACTGGCCTCGCGGGCAGCAGCCCCAGCCCTCGCGCTAGCCCTCCGCCCACCGCGCACGGGCGGGCCATGCGGCGGCGCTGAACTATGTCCTCCTCCCACGCCAGGAACGGGACCGCGGACGGCTCGCACTCCCCCACCTCGCAGGTACCGCCCCCTCCTCCTCCTCCTCCGCCTACGCGGCCCAAGAGCGCCCCGCCTCGGAGCCGGAGTGCCGGACCCAGTCCCGGAGCCCGCGGCCCCGCTCCCCACCCTCCTCCGCCGCTCTTTACCTCCTGCTGCTCCCTTTATCTCCTCCTTCCTTCCCTTCCTCCTCCTCCTCGCCCTCCTCGCCCGCGTCCGGTCCCCGCGCTCCCGCTCCGGAGCTTGCAGCCTCCCCCAGCCGATGCCGGGGACTCGGACCCCGCACCCCGAGAGTCTTTGTTAATGGATGTGGTGGGTGCCCTCGGGCTGTGCCGCGATGCGCGGGAGTCCTGCAGCCGTCGAGGCTTAGGACGGGCGGGTGGGCGCGAGGGCGGCCGTGGGGAGACGCGGAGGAGACTCGGGGGGACCCCGGGGGCGCAGGTCCCCAGCAGGCGGACTCCAGCCCGACTGGCTGCCCGGCTTCTTGCCACCGTCCTCACTGGCTTCTCTCTGGCCCCGTGTGTCGAGTCCAGGTGGCCCGAGGCACCACGACCCGGAGGAGCAGGTTGAAAAGATCCGATGGCAGCACCACTTCGACCAGCTTCATCCTCAGACAGGTAGGCGGCGGCGAGCGATCGGGGAGGAGGCCGAGTCTGGCCGCCGGGCGAGGGAGCGCAGGTACCGTCCCCGCGCGCCTCTCCGCCTAGCTCGGTCCCCGCTCCTTGGGCGCGGGGTCCAGGCGTCCGCGGACCCGAGAGCGCCCCTCGGGCTCTCCAAGCAGCCTGGCTCGCGATGTGCGGGTCCAGGTGTCTCTGTGGGTTCGGGAAGTTAGTTTGTGCTGTGGACACGGGTCGATGGAGACAGGGACATAGAATTTAAAAGCTAGAAATGTTTGTGCTTGCATCGTCCATGCGTGGAGGAGCGTCTCTAAGTGGTGTCTCTTGACTTGGAATGTTTAGACCTCGGGGTCCGGTGACCTGGTTTGATCCTGAGTGCGAGTTGAGGGGGCTTCTATTTTTTGTCCTATTTTGAATACTTTTGTTGGGAGGGAATCCCCGAGCTCTGGTCAAAAGAAAGACACTTTGAGCAGAAAGTTTGTTCTCCCTTTGGGACCGCTTTTTTGATCCACTTAATAGGGAAGCACTCATCTAAGGTTAAGCCAACCTCTGTGATAAACGAAGGCAGGTACTCACAGGTCAGTTCCCGAGGTGTGATACTACCCCAATTTGTTTTGTTTTTTTCCTTTTGTGTTCTCTTCTTCAGTTCTAGTGCAAGTTGCTTTAGTTGTGCTTTATTGGTATTGCTCAATAATGCTTAGGTGTCTTTCCTGAAGCAGGAAATTAATCCTCAGTTTCGTAAATGAAACCATCCCCAGCTGCTGGGTGAGAGAAAAATCCTGTACAAGCAAGTCACCTTGATCTCTCTTTAGAGCGGAAACTATTGTGGTATGTGCGTTTGGGGTGAGTTGAGAAGAGTTCGGTCATGGCACCAAGAAGCTTTTTTTATCCCAGGTTCTGCTCTGGGTTGCTTGAGTGACCTTGACAAGTTCTGTTCCTCTAGGTCAGTCACAATATTGTGTAATACTTTCTAACCTATGACGGCAGCTGTAGTTTTTCTCTCGTGATTACCATCAATTTAAGAATATTTTCCAACATGGAATAAGCTTTAGACTTAAAATTGGATTTTGACTCTCCTAAAGTGTGTGTAAAGTGTATTTGGTGCAATCCTTATTGTTCAATATTTATTTTCTACAGAAAGAAATTATTACTACTGTTCTTTAATTCAGTGAGCACTTAATGTGCATTATTCATATGAGATCCTAGATCGATTCTAAAAGTACGTTCTATCCTCTTTATAATGCTTAGATTATGTATTTGAAAAGGTGAAGACATTTTCATCTTTAAAAATTGATGCTATGGAACTGTTGAAGTTTTATTTGATGTTTATTTTGTAGGTGCCTATTTTTGGTAATGCTTTATGTTGCAGATTCTTGGAAGTAAAGATTAGTTTCAGGTGGTTTTTTGTGAGCTATTTGACTAATTTTTTAATTTACACTATCACTGCACTAATGCTTTAGTCTTCCAAGTCCAAAAAACTTATCTTTATTCTTTCCTCTGTGCCAACAAATGACTGAGATAATATATGTATAAGCTCTTATAAAGTGTGCTGCTATTTGTTGGCTTAAAAATGTAAAAAAAAAATTACGAAAGTAATTTTGGGAGTAATTTAGACCAGTGCAGGCACTGACAATAAATATATTTCATGAAACTTTGTGAAACTGGGGTTCATTTATAAAATGGTTAATTTAAATTTAGCAGTTAATTGCAATGTTCCTATTTTTTGACCCCAAAATAGTACATAATTTTTTGAGCACTGTTAGAGCTCAGTAAGTGTCCTATATGTGATGTCATTTAATTCTGTAAGGGCACCAATAAAAAAAGTGATTTATATTTCTTTGATGAAATGAAAAATTACTCATAGCGGAATTTAGCAGTATCTTTGGAGTGAAATCAGACAGTTGTCACCCAAATGCCAAAGAATTTTTTTAAAAAAACACAACAGCTGTTTCAGTTCCTAGAGCCTCAATATTTGTAGAATGACCAGTAACTTATTGGTATTTAAATTCTTAATATGTTTAAGTGATGGACTTTTTTTGGTGATATTTCACAATCTGTTCAGTGCCTTTGCACAGGAAGAAGATAGAGGGCATAAAATAAAAACCATGCTGTTCACTTGTTTGTCATATCATTTACAAACATAAGGAGGGAAAACTTGCACTAAAAATGATTGATGGGTCCCATCAGGTATTGAAGACTGGGCGCAAGGTAAAAGGGCAGTTGGCAAACTTAATAAAACAATCTTTGTTCTTTGAGCCAATAGAAGAATTTCATTGCTTGTGTGTGTACCTGTACTACCTGTACACATGTTTGCACACATTTGAGTTGGCCTGAAAATAAGTAGACTGAGACAGCCTGCCTTCACCCTGAGGCCTGCTCACTAAGTCCCTCAGGCATCTTTGACCTTGTTTCCTGGTACTAGGTTGCTGGCTTCCACAGTTTGGAAGGGATGGAGGTTTTGGCATGAATCCAGGAAACTACTAAATGGCTTCTTTGAGGAAAGGTGAGAAAATGAAATATTTTGCCACTGAAAGGAGAGATATCCAGGGGTGACCCAGAAATGATCTTCAAAGTACACACACAGGCATTCTCTGAAAATATGATGGACTATTCTTGTTCTTCACTGAGGATGACACTAAAAAATTGGCTAAAATTAGAAAGAAATAATGTTTTACAGCAAACTTTCCCTAAGAATATTGCTATGATTAGAATGGCTTTCCAAGTGTGGCTATCAAGTTTTCTAGTAGGATATCCTTTCTGACAGGCCATTTTTGAATGGATTATTCACTCATATTTTCACATATATAGAAAACACTTAAATATTTGCTATGTGCCCAGCACTGTGTTGAATATTACGGGGGAAAGAATGAAAACACAAATGAGGCACACAGCTCCTTTACTTCAAAGATTTTATAGTATAGTTATGGAGACACAAGTATGCAAATAATACAGTGAAAGTACCAAAGATTTGGGCACAATGACCTGTATCCTGAGTATTAATCGGACCCATGGGTGTCACTACACATACAGTTTGTATGGTAGAGTATTCCAAGTTCTGTTTGCATTAGGGATGGAAGAGAAGATCTGGAGTGGAAAGTTTGTTGATTGCTTATTAGTAAGTCTTCCTTATGAGGACTGCAAAGTCTTACATAGCTAAGTGTTTTTTGTTTTTTTTTTAACCAGCTTCCAGCTGTCTAGATACAGAGCCACACAACCTTTTCTTGCCACAGACCCTTTGTGTGTGTTGAGCCCTGTGTGTGGAGAACTTTTGTTATTCTCTTGTAATTCCTCTGTCTAGTTAACTTTTAATCTTCCTTGAAATCTGAGTTTTGTCTTGACTTCTTTTTCTAACCTCTCTGATAAGGTAATTTCCCACTTAGGGACTCTCAGAACAGAGTATTTGTGCTAGTTTTCAGTAGTATTACCACTATTATAATTCAACATGTACTTAGATTTCTCTGTTAATGTCTTCTCCCCTTCTACATGGTGAGTTCCAGAGGACAAAGACTTACCTGAATTTGGTCTTTTTTGTGGCCTCAACATTTAGCATAGTATATGTTCGATCAATGTTCATCTGAAAGAATGAAGGAGTGGATAGAGGAAGGCTAACTTGACCATCAGATTCTGCTCCAGCATTAAATCCTTTGTGTGAAGGGACAAATTTCTTCCTAACAAGCCTCCCCCAAAACTTAAGAAGCTTAAAACAATAACTTATTTTTGTGCACTGACCAGGTATTTCTTCTGTTTCATGTGCTGTGAGCATTGCGATGACTGAAAGGTTCAGAATGGCCTCAAACATGTGCTTGGCAGTTGGTGCTGGCTGCTGGCTCAGAACTCAGCTAGAGCTTTTGGCAGGGGGCTTAGTTTTCCTCTGCCTGGACCTCAGCATGACCACCTGAAGTCCTCGATAATGTGGGATCTGGGTTCAAAGCAGGATTATCCCAAGAAGCAAGGGCTGCAGCTGCAGCTGTGCTAACCCCGCATTTCCTAAAGTGACATGACATCACTTTTACTCTTGCATTCTCTCAGTCAAAGCAGGGCTAAAAACCTGCCCATTTCAAGGGAAGAGAAGAGAGGACATCTTTTGATGGAGGTCATGTTGCAAAAGATAGTAAGCAAAATAATCAAATTCAGTGTTAATATTACAAATTGAGCAAGTTAAAGATATTCCATCTATATGACGTTAAAGGAAAAATATATGTTCTGTGGATACAAAAAACATATTTGATAAATTTTAAATATCTTGTAAGTTAAGAATATAAAAGTCTAGGCATAGTGGTCCAGGTCCAACTCGACTTGGAAACAGCCTGCACTGGCACGACCATTTTTTATTTATGCTTATGTTCAGTCAGAGAGAGAGACTCTGGGGAAAGGGAGGGAGAGAGAGAGGGAGGAAAAGAGAGAGAAAAATCTCATCAAAATTATACTCTAAAACCTCACAAAAAACATCACATTGAGCACATCAACTAGAAATTACATATATTCAGGAGCCAGCAAATGATTAATAGTATATCATCTGAAGAATACTACTTGGCTATTAAAGAAAATACAAAATGGATCTGCATATAATGGTGTAGAAATATATTTAATATGTCCACTTGAAATACATTCAAGGAAAAGTAAGCTATAGATAATAAGTCATAAAATTTCATTTAAGAAGAGCTTATGTGATAGAAGACATGGTTACAGTCATATTTGGAACCTTAGAGCAAGAAATTTCATGTTTTTTAAGGTATGCAAATCAGATGCTCTTCACAATAATTCAATGAACTCACATTGCATTTAGAGATCTAGAACATATTCACATTCTAAGTTGATACTATAATAAACCAAGTTGGCAGACACATTTTTTGGGTTCTAATTTGAGCACTGGTAATAAGCATGTTTTGCTGACGAAATGCAAATTCATCAACAGAAGGTATCTGCTTTATACATAGCTCTAAGAATAATCATGTGTCGAGAGACATATATATTTGCGAAATTTCTACGTTAACTTAGAATCAGAGAATTTTAGAACAGGAGGAGGTTTCAGAAAGAAAATACTTCAGTTTTTCATTTTTAGATAAATAACACAGTCCTAAGGACATAAAGGGAGTGCCAATAAGTAGCGGTTGAATGGAGAGGACCCTAACTCACTACTGTTTTTTTTCACAATTCATTTATCCCTGAATAATCAAGACACACACACACATACACACACACACACACACACACACACGATGTGGGTGCATGAAAGGACATGTGGGATTTATACCTTTTAGATCCTGGAAGAGTTCACAATCTCTATGGTTGCTATGCAGAATATGGCATCAGTTGGAGAATCTAGAGTATGACTTTTTCCTCATTCCATTATGGATGTCATTTTTTGTTTGAATGTTTGGTAGTTGATGTAGGATAATTTATTTGCTTTCTTAGTCATTGTATTAATCTAACCAGTCTACTAAACTACTTGAATTTTTATGACTGAGAGACTTTTTAATATAGAGATAGTATTAAATAGGTATTGTGAGACCCAGAAGTTAGCCACTGTCATCTTTGGGCTAAAAGAAGAAGAAACTGTCACTGAAGACCAGGGACTGTAGTCTCCTGGCTGGACCATAGGGTACCTGTTTGTGGGAAAGAGACGTAGAAGAAAAGATACAGGCTCTGTCAGACAAGCCCCTGGAGAGAGAGGGAATGGGGAAGAATGCCTGTATTCCTCCCTTCCCGCACCCTCCTGTCTCCTGCCATTTGGTTGAACTCAGGTGGCAGCCAGCTGCCCTGGGAACCTAGAAAGTGGCCTGAAGACCTGCACCCATGAGGCAGGGAGCAGTGCTGATACAGGGAGCAGAGCACCTGAGGGAAACAGCCTGGACTGGCACAACCATTTTGTATTTAACTGTGGTATGGAAGACAATAATGAATCATTTTCATCTGTGAAATTGGGCTTTTTCTTACTCCATAAATGGAACTTCCTTGCTAAATGATACAGGCCAGCTACAAGGAACTTTAAAGAAAAGTTCACACTTCTTTTGTTATCTTTTTGTGGAATGAATCTTCCCAAATTAAGATGTGATAGAGTGAGAAAGGATTCCGTCTCTGCACACTGTGTTGTTCTTGCTTTTGGATATGAGTAAATTTAACTGAATTTATGAAGTAAATTTGAGAAATCTAATTACCAGGCAGCTGAGCAGTCATTTTTGCTTACCTTTTGAGGTGCTGTTTTTGGTCTATGGAGTTCCCTAACTTTCATTTCTGTAGAATGAACAATTGTTTACCCTTTAGTTTGGAATGGCAAGATGTTATTGAAACTTATATAAACTGATTCAAGCTTTAATCTTTCTAAGGACTTTATGGGAAGCTATGTGGAAACCTAGGCTGAGAATGATGGCTTTCTTTGGCCCCTCCCCTTGTTGTTCCACCTGCTACTCTAGACAGTGTAGTGTGGTCTGTGGGTATTAAGGAATGGACCCTTGTCAAGGAAAAAAAGAGCAGAGCTGAAACTGATGAAGTCAGTCAAACCATAGGGTGTAACTGGTTCCACTCCTGATGAGTCTCCTAGCTCAGCGGGTTTACCTGGGCCAATCATATCAGGATGTCACCATCTTTTCTGACTCGAACAATGTTCAAGCTCATCTTCTTCCTTAGAGTTTGGTCCTTTTTTGGTCTCATTTCTAAAACTAAAACTTGGAATAGAGTATAAGCCCTAGCCAGAGCGAGCAACTTGCCCCCACTCAGAATCACCAAAGACTAGGAAATGGGTGCAGAAATGTAGGGGTTAGGTGAGTGGGCAGGCTGGACCCATTCTGCTCTGTAGCAGACACCTGCATGCTTTGCAGCATTATTTTGGAGTAGAGGACTTTCTTTGATGCCATTTGCTGAAACTTCCTTCCCAGCCTGATTTTAGGTGCTAAGAATGGATTACTGGCCTCAAAAACATCAAATCCTCTGAGCTTGTCCTTTAGTGGGGTACACCTGGTGTGTACTGAGCATCTGGACACTTCTCCTTCCTATCATACCCAGTGTGTTATACAAATACTTCTGTGGGCCATGGCAAGACACAGCTTGCAGACACCTCATCACACACTCTGTAATACCTTTCTAGATTAGAAGACATTACATTGACAAGTCTCAAGCAGATCCACACTGTTCTCCCCAGCAGAGTGTCAAAATGCATTCTGATGTAAGCTGTTGGTGGTGTCCTGCCTTTGTATAGTTTCATGGCCTTTTGCTTCATAAATCAGGACAACAATGCCATGAAATGTAGTACTTTTCATTCTAGAAGTTTAAGTTCTGAACTTGATTATACAGAAGCACATCAGTTTTGTATGGATTTAACCATGTATGCTGGAGGGATTGAGGGAGGCACTGGTCAGCTTTTTGTCACTACAGCAAATACCCGAGATAATCAAAGGGCTAGGGATATAACTCAGTGGTAGAGCATTTCCCTGGCATTTGTAAGGCTGTGGCTGGATCTCCAGCACCATAAAACAAAATAAAATAAGGGCAAAAAGTTTTTTTGGCTCATGGTTTCAGACCATGGTCACCTGACCTCATTGCTTACAGGCCTGTGGGGAGGCAGCACATCATGGTAGCAGTATGGTAAAGCAAAATCACCTCATAGGCAAGAGGCTGAAATGAGAGGGAAAGAGAAAGGGCATGGAGTCTTTCTGTGTCCTACAAGGTCATGCTCCTAATAATTCACACACCTTTCCACGAGGCTGCACCTCTGAGAGGTTCCACCATCTCTCAACTGTGCCACCTTAGGGATCAGGCCTTTCACACATAGACCCTTGAGAGATGTTTATCCTTATCATAGCAGACCAGAAGAGAAGCCAGAAATAGTGAAAAGTCTAAATTATAGATCCAGTTTTAAGGGACTAGTTTTATTGCTTTCTAGTAACAACGTGACAATTTGTGTGCAGAGGCAACCTGCTTTTAGAATAGAGAAGACTGATGGGTTATCAGCACTTAGCTTGCATTTAAGCAGTGCTTTGGAATTCGTTAAAGATGGTTCAAGGAACGTTTACATGTCCTTCTGTGAGCTTTTTTAAAAATACTGTATAACTTTCCTTTTTATACACATACATAGAGTAGAGGTAATTACTTGAATTTGAAAGGATGACATTCAGTGTTGTACTTTGTGTTGAAAGCATTAATTAGGTAGGGCCTGTAAAACTTACTTCACAGTTACTGAACATTCCTGATCATTTCACTGATCATTTGGATGGCACATCATGTCTGTTTCTCATTGTATATTCTTTACCGGTAATGCAGCCTTTCTCCAGGGTGGCAGTTTCATTGCTATAACAGTATTTGTTTTGAGAGGAAATATAAACTCAGAATTGAATGTACATTTTTCAGGGCTGTTGGAATCATTAGAAGTGGTAAATTTTTGTAGTGTTAAAAAATTAGGATTAATATTTTAAAATTTCTGAAGAAAATGTTTTTAGTAGTTTCTTTGTTAATATAGCAGCAATGGAAATGCATAGTATCTTGTGTAGATAAACTTATCATTCCCTGTATTATCTTTTCAAATAGCCGAGTATGATTTTAAATAACTCAAATGCTGATTATGGTTTAGAATCAAACAGGTGGGTAAAATGACCATTGTTATGGCTTTGATGCTTTCATAGTCACTGTTTTTATTTGACTGCCCAACACGTGTGTGTGTGTGTGTGTGTGTGTGTGTACAGTTGCCACATAAAGAATACTGTACAGTTTTTTCAAGAGGCTGAAATGAGAGGGAAAGAGAAAGGGAAAGGGAATGGGGTCTTTCTGTGTCCTACAAGGTCATGCTCCTATCAATTCACCCACCTTTCCTCTGAGAGAGAGAGAGAGAGAGAGAGGCCTACCCCCAGGCCTAGGCAACTAATAATCTACTCTCAGACTTTTTATCTCTTTGTCTGTTCTGGATATTTCATATGAATACAGTCAATCAAAAATCTATGTCTTTTGTGACTGGCTTTACGTATTTTTTTCACCATCTGGAGAAGTTGTAGTTGTAGCTCTTGGTTATATGGCTTGGGTTTGGGAATGGCCTTACCTTAAGCCAATATCCAGGACATATTTTTTTCTTTTTATTTCCATTTTTATTTTTATTTTTTTGATAACTGTTTGCAGTGCATATTTTTATTTCAATTTTTATTTTTTTTGTTGGTACCTATTTATAGCCCATAATGATTACATTCCTTGTGGGGAGTTGGCTCATGTGTATAACACACTTTATTTCTATTTTCATGCTTTTCCTTTCTTCTCCTTCTTCTCACCCAACATCTTTTGGTTCCCTTCCCTTTTGCAAAACATCTGTCTTTCTGTTTCCTATTATCTTTTATTTTCTTCTTTGTTTATACTTTGGGTTTCTCCTATAAGAGAAACCATGGGATAATTAAAGCTATGTGTCAAATTTATTTCATTTAACATGATGGTCTCAAGGTGCACAGGACACTTTTCAAGTTGTGGTGTTGAATGGGGTGGGTTATATTTGTATTTATTTGGAGCTAAAGTTAGCACATAAAGTTGAATGGGATCTTTTGACAAAACTCTGAACTGTGTGGAAATCAAAAGCCCTGATCCTGAGCCTCCTTGGTATCAGTGACTCCCATGTTTAGGGATGGATTTATAAGTAAGATGTCGTTGACAGAATTAAAGTATCTGAGCAGTGGAAGTAGTTATTACTATCATTTTCGTAATTTTTAGTAATAGAAATGTTTTGGGTACTTGCAATTCAAAATGATTCTTGTATTTTATCTAGATGTTTATAATAATGTGGCTTTGATGATTATACTTCTTCCTTGAGAAATACAGTTAAGGAGAGAACAATGCTGGCATCCCAAGCTGAGTACAATATTTATGGGAATATTGGGTATATAAAACTGTACAGGGGCTGGGGATTTAGCTCAGTGGCATAAGCACCTGCCTTGCCAGTGTGTGGTCGTGAGTTCGATCCCCGGTACCGATAAAAAAAAAAAAAGAGTAAATTAAAAAAAAACTGTACAGTATTCTTTATGTGGCAACTGTACAGTACTCTTTATGTGGCAATTGTACAGTACTCTTTATGTGGCAGGTGCTCCTCAATTATATTTGATCACTTCCCTGGGGGACAAAAGTCAATTATCAACACAGTTGTGTGAAAGAGAAATAGGTCAGCTGCAAACATTTCTTTGCTAATTTCAGAGAGCTCGAGGGGTGGTTTAGTTTGGGGATATGTTTGATTCTTTTGGTCTCTGTGTTTAAACAGGACTCTGACAGAGAAAGCTGTTTTTCATTTGGTAATGGGTTATCCTATTCCTTTACTTTAATATCAACCATTTCTTTTGATCATGTAAAAATTAAATCATCTGAGATCTTTTAAAAAATGATGTCAAATTTGCATTGTAAGAGTAAAGTGTACCATGGGTATTATTAATACTATTTATCCATTAGTAGATAAACTCTGGAAAGGCATTATTTCCAAGTATAACTAATAGTTTTGTATAAGATGAGTAAAGAGGTTTAGTTTTTTTTTTTTTTTTTTGAGACATGGTCTTGCAATGTAGTGCAGGATGGCCTCAAACTCAAAGTGATCCTCAGGCTTCAGCTTTCTGAATGATTGGATTACAGGTGTGTACCACTATGCCTGGTCAGATTATTAGTTTAAAAAAAAAAACCCAAAACTCCAAAAAAACCCAAAACATGTCTGCAATCCTACCTACTTGGGAGGCGGAGACAGGTGGATCACAATTTTGAAGCTGACTTGGCCTTACATATATACAAAAGGGCAATGTAACATCTCAGTGAGACCCTATCTCAAAATAAAAACTGAAAAGGACTGGCGATTTAGCTCCGTGTATAGGACCTTGGTTCAATCTCCAGTACAGCCCAAGTAAACAAACCTACAACCAACAAACCCTAACAATTATAGAAGAAAAGAACCTTGGTTGCTTTTTTAAAAAAGTATTTATTGTGGTACAATAGACGTAAAATTTACCATTGTAACCATTTTGAAGTGTATATTTTGTGGGCATTCAGTATATTCATGAGTTTTTAAAAATTTATTATTTTATTTAAAAAATTTTTTTGGTGCTGAGAACTGAACCCAACATCTCATGCTTAGGCAAACTCTCTACCACTGAGCTAAATCTCCAACACTTTCTATTTTGTTCTTAATGAGTATGACAGATGATTTAAAAAGACAGTGCAAGTAGGTAAAACTTACATATATGCACAGTTCAAAACAACCATCATTGTCCAGGCCTCCTACCACATCTCTGGCCTTGTTTAAAGCAACAGCAGCAACTATGAAAGCCCCAGCCCTTGGATCATTTCACCATACAGCGGGTTCTACTATCAAGGTCACGAGAAGGTGGAGTGGGAGGAGAGACCTCTGGCCCCAAATAAGATGCTTTCTCCTGCATGCCAGCTTTCGCTTTTCTTCCTCCATCTGAAATTTGAAGTTTCAAGATGATTTGGGTTAACGAGCAGCCTATTTTACAAATATAAGTGTTCCAGGAGTCTTAAGAGGCTCTGTTCATTCATACATTATTGTAATTTGAATTACTGTTTCCAAGTGTGTTCATTTTATCATCTTAAAAAAGTCCATCACAACAAAGCTAGCAGCTTTGGCCTGTGTCTGTCTCCATAATGTTCCCCTTATGGGACAGACATCATTCTCACTGTGCTCAGAAGTGTACATGAAACTTGCCCCTAGCTGTGACTTATACATGTTGACCTGTGTGCATTAATATAGACATAGACAAACTTCGCATCTGCTTTTAAATTCAGCTGCAACATATGTGTAATAATTTTATGTGTTTTACTTGATGCATTTGTGTTTGTAGGAAGTGGTAAACAGCTGTAAAAGAAAGAAGGGAAAGATGATCCTGGGGCCTTGGAGAGATAACTTGGCACAGAACGTGTACACTGGGTGCCTGTAGAGAAAGACAGTGATTGATGGGAGATGGTTTCAGAAAGGAGATGGGTAAGGGTCAAAGCTGGTCTTAAATACTCTATTCTGGAACCATATTTGTTAGGAATCTTTCGGTTGCAAGAACAGAGAAACCCAACCAAAATTGGATAAAGCAAAATATGGAGTTATTGGCTCACATAAGTGAAAGTACAGAAGGGAACTTCATGCTTTAGGTATAGCTTGTTCCAAAAGTTCGTGATTTCATCAGGGCTTCTGTTCCCTTTGTTTGCAGTTCTTTCCACATTTATTTGTCATTGAGTGCAATTCTTTGTGTTGGCTTAGACCTTTGTTTAGCAGCCCTTATGGTGGTAGCATTGGCCAAGGATGTGGAGCTCCCATTTATCCACTTTCCTGTCCCTTGGAAGAGATGACAGAATGAAAAGGAGAGGAGGTGCTTTTTGTGGGTGGAGTAGAAATGTTCTCCTTCCCCTTACAGCACAAAAGGAACGTACATGTTTCCTGAATCTCATTGACTTGAAACAGCTCACAAGCCAGTACTCTGGGGCCAGGGTCTGGTCTTAAGCTGGCAGATGCCACTCCTGGAACTAAGGGTGAGGTTTGCCTTGCCCTGGCTGACGATAGAGAAGGCCACTCCCTTTAGACTTGGGCAAGAGGGTAGGAAGCTGTTATTTCCCTGGTTCCTACTTTCTCTAGTTGCCTATGTTTTAGTCATTCCATGGATTATATAGAGTTTTTAAAAAATACATATGGTATTTTTTACCATGGTAAAATACATATGGCATAAAATTTACCATCCTCACTATTTTTTAGACTATTTTTTAGACCCAGTGACTTTAAAGTCTACATGGTTGTGCTATCACCATCACCACCATCCATCCTTAATAGAATTATAGTTGTCAATTTTTTTTTTGTATGAAGGATTGAACTCTTGACCTCACACTTGCCCAGCAGATGCTTATGCCACTGAGCCAAACTCCTGGCTCAAAATGTTTTTTTTTTTTATGAGAAAATATGTAGGAAGTTTCAAATAACTAACTGACTAACCATTGAGCTTCTACAACATCATACAAGTATTGCCACAAATTGATAGTCTGAGTTAGTATTTGTCAGGCTTCTGTTTTCCTTATATGCAAAATGAGGGTGAGCTTGGGTGGTAGAGATGACCTTTAGGTTTCTACCAAATTGTACTGTCCACGGGACTTTATGTCTGTGACCACAGATGGTGTGGTCAGCTCACTCATTTTGGCAGAAAACTGTATTTAGTTGTGCAGGAGTGGGAAGACTTGATACCTTTTCATACCCATCATAAATGTCACAGCTGACAGTAACACAGGATAACGAGAGAAAAGCATAACAAATTTATTAAATCAGAGTTTTACAAGATTCAGAAACCTTCAGAAGTGAAGATGTAGAAACCCAGGGGGAAAAAATCTGTTTTTAGGGTTAGAGTCCATGAAGAAAAGGCAGCTGCATGGAATGGTGACAAATGCATATGATCTAATGTCCTGGTTCTTCTTGGCCTCTCTGTGCAGCTTCCCTTCTTCTGGGGTATTGGGAGGCCCTGTCTTGGTAAGAGTCTTGAATGGGGAAGTAAAGTGACTTTCCTAGGTTTTATGGCTTGCAAGAGAAGAGAGAGGTTTTAGTTTCTATGATGAAACTAAAATCTGCTTTGATGAAGAAGATTTTTGGTTTCTATGACTTCACTTCATGGTCAGGAGACAGGAGGACAGGAGAAGGTCAGAAAGGCTTTGCCTGTAAGGCTTTCCAGTGCCCTTTAGTCAAAGTGCTCATCATACCAAAGCATTATACTTTGGAGTATCTAGTTCTGTACCTCAACATAGCTTTTGAGAAAAGCCTGCATCACTTAATTGCTGAGATGAACTCACAAAACAAGGTCGTCCCATCCCTTGAAAATATTGGATGACGACATTGTTTTATAATGTAGTGAAGAGATGATGTGGAGAAGATTATAGGAGGAAAGATAATTTGGGAGAGAGCTGGAATTTATAACTCAAGCATATGCATGAGGCATGAAAGGATGTGCAAAGAATAGAGTGGGCTGTCAAGAATGATGTATTTGTGAAATATGGTGAGATGCTTCTCAGATATGCATCCTGGAAGCTATTAAGCGGAAGTCTACTGAGGAGTGGTGTAGCTCCTGCTATTATGACTGTTAAGCCCCAGGAAGAGCAAGTAGCTAATGGGGCTTTAAATCTATAATAAAGAATGACAAAAGCTGCCATTTTGAAACTTTACTAAACCTGAGTGGAGCCACAAGATTGATTCTCATCATTTGAAAACACTGCATTAGGAACTTTCAGTACTGACTTTGTTGTATGTATCTTTCATTTCTTAGGAGTGTGGCATTTGCATACGTAGTTCAGCATGGTTGCCTGTTTTCCAATAAATGAGGCCAGAATTTCTGTTTTTAAGTGACCTTAACTATTAAGTAGTCTGGAGAAGGTTTTGGAATAACAGACCTTTTATTTTTAAGTTGCCTAGTTCTTTTCAACTGAATGTTTGTGCCCCATCACAAGATTCATAGGTTGAATTCCTAATCATTGTGATGGCATTTGGAGATGTGACTTTTGAGAGGTAGTTAGAATTGATGAGAGTAGAGCCCCCGTGATAGAATTAAGGCCCTTGTAAGAAGAGAGACCAGAGTTTTCTCTCTGCTATGGGAAAATACAGTGAGAGGGCAGCTGTCCACAAGCCAGGAAAAAGGCCCTCATTAAGAACCAACTCTACTAGGGTCTTGACCTTGAAATTCCTGGCTTCCAGAATTGTGCAAAATAAATTTTTATTTTTAAGCCCATTCTGTGATACTTTGTTTTAGCAGCTCAAGCTGACTAATTCACTAGCTAATACACTTGGTAAGCTGGCATACTTGACTATTTCTTCTCATTCCTCTTGTATTCAGTAGTACATACTCTTTATTTATTATGTAAAAACTATATATCCTGACATGTTCTGGAAGCAATTTGAGTAGCTTATATGATATCATGAATACCAGGGACTAATATGGGTAGGACAATGTGTTGAGTACATAAAATATGTGACAGTGAGATCCTATTCACCTGTTAGACTCTGAACTTTCTAAGAACTACCCTGAAAGGACAGCAAGGTCTTTTACAATGTCCCACGGGAAAAATGGCTTTGGAAAAGCTAAAATCTGTCCTACACTGAAATTAGAAACGTCCTTGTTCTCTACTAGTTTGTAACTATATAAGATAGCATAGTAGATGCAGAGTAAACAAAACTTTGTAATAATTCTGGAGTTGTGCCTTAAATCCTTTAGTATACAGATAATGTCTCCTACAATGCTGGAGTGCAGTTCAATAAAAACAGTTACAAGGAACCACTGCTGTATGGGTCAGTGTTTGTGATTCTGATTTGATTCACATTAGAATCACCACAGGGGTATTAAAAATCCTTACCTGCAGGCTACATTGTGCGACCTAATGAAATCAGGATTTCTGGAATTGGAGGAATGGAACTCAGTTGTCAATCTTTTTCAAAATTCCAGGTGATGTAATCCAAAATTCCTGGTCCGATGTAGTCCAGGGAGAGACTTTAGAGTGTGTTTTTTTCAACTAAGATTTATTAGCCAGGATAGTTAGATGGTGTTGCAGTAATAAATACACATCTCTAAAACAACAACAAAGATTTATTTTTACTCCCCTGTGTATAACTGTTGGGTTAGGTAGAAGTCTGCTCACTATTAGTCTATTTCTAATAGCATAGTCACCATCTGGTGTATTACTGTTTAGGTGCAGAAAAAAGAGACGTGATAGATCATATACTAGATTTTTTGTTTGTTTTCTGACTTAGAGTGTTGAGCTTGCTATATATCCTATTCTGGCCTCAGACTGTCAATCTGTTTGCCTTAGCCTTCCAAGTGCTTGAGAATACAGGTGTGTATCATCATGCCTGGCTTTCTGTGCTGGATCTTGAAACTGTGCCTAGGTAGATGCTTACAGGCTATAACACTGAATCCAAAGAATAACTATATTATTTCTTTGTCACTTAACAATCATTGATGGGTTGGTGGATGGCTCTATTTGAAATGACCATTGGTCTAAGGATTCAGGTTCATAAGTGGCTCTGTTTTTCTAAACAACAGAGATGAAATCTGTTGGATTCCATCTATGTGCAGTGTGGCTGCTACAGTGATCACCTAGGAGGTTCCAAGGGGAAGTACAGGATATGTTATCTTGTGTGTGTGTGTGTGTGTGTGTGTGTGTGTGTGTGTGTGAAGGCCTTCATACTGAGCTACATTTTGAGACAGGATCCTGATAAATTTTACCCAGGCTGAGCTTGAACTTGTGATCCTCGTACCTCAGCATCCCAGAGTGCTGGCATTCTATGCCATGAGGCTCAGCATTACTTTCATTTTTAAGGGAATTACCAGGAGTTAAACATACTTCTTCTGCTTACAACCCAGTGGCCTGAACTTTGTCACAACACTACTTCTCTCTTCAAAGGACACTGAGAAATGTCATTTCTAAGTTTCCATGTGAAGGCTAAAAATTGGGACAGCTCTATTTCTGGAAGGAAAGAAGAAAGGAAGAAAAGAGAGAATGGGTGTTGGGGATAGTTAGGCAGACTCTGTCTCATCATGATAATGATTTTAAAAGTTTGGTTTCAGCATAGAAATCCTTTCATCAAATGAAAGTGTAGATGTGATTCTTGGCAATCAGCACATTTAAAGATGCTTTGATGGAGTGAGGTTATATATGGACCACCTTCTCAACTTCCTCCTCATGCTGTTTACAGCAGTTCTAGAGGCATCTTCAAAGAATACGAGGGCTCCATGAAAATCACAGATGAAGATGAACTGAGGTTTTCATATGCTGTGGAACACCCTCCCAAAATATTATTCCTCACAGGAGAATTCTGTAATGATACTAAAATGTTGGGACTAAATGAGGCTTCCTATCAGTTCTATTGTAAAAATAAAACAGCTGAAACCCGTATCTCTCTCCTTCTGGCACTCTTTTTGCTTCCTGTGGTACTATTATCTCTTTTGATTGGCTGAATCTCCTTCCTTTTATTCACTGAAGGATCCATTCTCCACACAACTGCCAGATTTTTTGAAAGGGTATCAGATTATGTCATTCCTCTATTTTGGACTTTCAGTGGATTTCCATTGGGTGTAAAAATGTAATCTAAATTTCTTACTGTGATCTGCAAGGCTCTGTAATTATTTAACTCCTCTCAAACTCTCTTATTTCATCTTCAACTTTCAGCTTGTTGTACCTTTTCCCCTTGTCTCTGGCCTGCCTCTGCCTCTTTGCGCTTTGCTCTCCTTTTGCAGTGCTTTTTTCTTGCCACTTTAGACTTTTCTGGTTGCCCAATCTAAGGTAGCTGCCACCACCTGTTACTCTCTGTCACATTCTATTACTGTTACAAATTATCGAATGTGTGTTTTGTTTTGTTTTGTTTATTCATTGCTATCAATTTTCATTGGTGTATCAGTCCCCAAAGAGTCATACAAAGGCATACCCTTGCCATTTCCCATTCTAATCTGATAGAAGAGGCATTAGTGTTTAAGTGTACTGATTGGTAGATGGATAGAAGACAGTGATTTTTGAGATTCTGTTAGATAAGAATTCTGGGTAATAACTACTCTTTATTGTTAGGGATTGTTCTCTGAGTGTTTTCCTTTAAGAATTGAGGTGTCTAGGAAAATGTGTTTCTGATTAGAAGACTTTGAACTGATCCAAAGGGCCTTCTTGGACCCCTTGGAAGGGATCTTTTAAAAAACTAGTTTGGAGTTGAAAACATGCAAATGGATGTTTGTGGACCCATAATCTTAATTCCAATGGCATAGATGCAGTGACTCTTGCATTGGGAAAATTCACAGTAGCTGTACATATATGTCTACCTTATTAACTGCTACTATAGTCTACTAGCTTTGGGCAGTTCTTCCTAATATACTTGCCAAGAAGACCTCATGACAGATGTATCCTCCAAGCACTGCATTGGGTGACTTGAAAATGTCAGGACATTAGCTGCAGTTGGATGAATGCAGGTGGACAGATATTTTAACTGTCTTGATTGTATCATTAGAGTACACTGTCCTGGATCTGCTTCAGAACCACTTCTGCCCTGATGGCTTCAAAGAATACCATTAGTCAGCACCAACTCCAACTCAGCTCTTAATCTGCGGCTCATGCTTTGGTCTGGTGCCCAGTATTGGTTGCTCAGGTTCCTACAGACTGTATCCTTTTGTTCCAGACATTCTTATTTGATTTGGAGGAGGTAGGGAAAGGCTGAGACAGTGGTCTGTGTGCATGGCTGAGGGTGTGAGAGTCACTCTGTCCTGATGGGAGGGAATCTGTTAGGCGTCCAGGTCAGTGCAAATGTGGGGAAGTCAGCAGAGCCAGCAGGAGGAAGTCCACATTGCCTCATGTTTCTGGGCTTGCTAGTGCTCCACCTGGAGTGCTGTCCCCTCAACCTCCTTTTTTTTTTTTTGTACCAGGGATTGAACTCATGACCTTGCACTTGCCAGGCAGGCGCTTAAGCCACTGAGCTAAATCCCCAGCCCCTCCTCAACTTATTTTTATGGGGACCTCCTACTCCTTTCCTTGATGATTGCACAAATGTCACATCCTCTATACAGTTTTCTCCAACACTCCGGGGACAGAATTAATTTCTTTCTCCCTTTGTACGCATGGAGCACTTTTCACATTGTTTTGGAAGGATATATTCACAAGTTTCTCTCATTCACAGTGAGCCTTTTAAGGACTTGACTCTATTATAATTTTCTTCACAGGCAGCACAGCAGAGGTATTGCTAGAATCAGCTGTGGGATCAGCTGGAATAGAATGTGAGTTCAAGATATCTCACTTTCTATTTATGTGACCTTAGGCGAATATATCCTTGAGGGTTGTTTCCCTTATCCTTAAAATGGGGATAATGATACTTCTCTCCACAGGTGGATTGAGAATTTTTTTTTTAAATTGGTACCGGGGATCGAACTCATGACCGCATGCTTACAAGACAGGCACTTATGCTGCCGAGCTAAATCCCCAGCCCCCTTGGACTGAGAATTTTGAAAAATGAGATACTATATATATATATATATATATATATATATAATGGATGAAAATTATTTTATTTGAAAGCACAATCCACTGCAGCTATCCCTCCTTTTAGGCAAGGCGGGTCTGTAATTTGTGTTGGTAGGTAATCTAGCCTTTCACTTTCAGAGACTGGTGGAAAGGCTGAAGTGTCCTAGTAGCCTCTACTGGAAGCTCTGTGCTTGTGAAAGGAACATCCTAGACTGATGATGGTGATGGTGAGGGATGTGATGGGAAGTAATGGTAGTGATGGCACTGTTGATGGTCCTGGGGTCAGGGTGAGGTGATGATGAAAAGGGAGTGATAGGAATGGTAGTGCTGGTGCTGGCAGTGGGAGTGGTGATGGTAAGGATGGGCTGAAGTGGAAGGTGGAGGCAATGATTATGTGCTGGAGGTGGTAATAGTGAAGTGATGGTAGTGGTAGCATAGATAAGGATGGGGCATTAATAGTGGTAATGATATGATGATAGTGATGATGACTGTGCTGGTGGTATTGCAGATGCTTATGGTGGAGGTACAATAGTTGAGTTAATAGTGTGGTAGTGCCAGAAGTGATGGTGGTAGTAGTAAGGGTGAGAGTGCAAATAGAGGTGGTAATGACATTGGTGCTGGTGGTGCTGGTGGTAGTGTTGGTTGTGCTAAAGCTTTTGGGAACAATTCCTCATCTCCATTGTTTAGCTTGCCAGTTGGGATTTATGCCCTGCACCCCCCCCCCATGCTTCAACTTCTAGAGTGATGTCCAGATTTGTTCTATTTTGTCTTTTCTGCTTTGCTACCTGCCTGCTTCTGAACACATGCTTCTCATGGGCTGAGCCAGAGTGCTTTACTTGACTCTGCCCCTGACTTTATGTGGAAATGAGCTTTGGTACGGTTTCCTGGATCTAGTTTACACTTCTGTCCTGCCTGGTCCCATTTTCTATGTCACAGTCTTTTCTCTGCTGTTCCTAGTTCACTGCTGTGCATGTAGGAGCCAGGAACACTTCTACAGTAGACTGGTACTTTGAGTTACTTGGCAAGTAAGAGGTTTTAATGCTAGACGATTGCATTTATCATTACCACTATTAATGAAGGCTGAAGGGAATGTCCCAAGTTCTGAGACTCCCACTCCTGGAGCGCGGGGCAATAGAGAATAAACTTTCTTCTTAAACTATGAGAGATTGACAAATCTGCTCCCAGTAGTCTCTTTTGTTGTTTTAAAAATGTGGATGTAGTTATAGTCACAGAGCATCTTAATTTTCCTGTGCTGTGTTCCAATCTCTTAACTCATTTGCTTATTGATATACTTTGCAATTCATTTGTTTACATTTCTGTCTGAGCTTGTTGAAGAATTCATAATCATTCTATTCTTCTGCTAACTTACGCCAGCTTTGGTGATGGTACTAGTATCTGGGGGTGGTGGTGAATTCTCACGTAAACATTGAAAAAACATGATTGCCAGCTTCCTACGCAGAATAAATGGTATTGTGCTGAAGCAGTCATTTCGAAGAGGAGGCTGTTTTTCAGGTTTAGGAGTGGAGGGTGGGATGGGAGACTCTAAAATCTTTCTTTGAAGGCAATGAAAGTGGTCTTTCTTGACTGGCTCCCTTTGTTGTGGAAGTTATACTGAGCCTGTGTTGAGTTAGTTGGCTATCCTCCACTGTACTGAGCATTACTCTCTCCCAAGTGCACAAAGTGAATCTGTATAGATTTCTTCCAAAGACCCATAGCATTTGTGATATATTGCTCTCTGAAAGCATTTTCTTGTTATTTTTGTAAGAACCTTAAGTTGGCACTAAATCTGATCTAGTAGAAAGGACACAGTATTTTCAGCAAAAATTCAAGTTCAAGTTCCAGACCTGAAGCAAGTCATTTAACTTGCTCCTTTGTCTTAATATCCACCTTTGAAAAGTGAAAACAGTTAATTACTGTGGCTCATCATAAGGATTTTTTGGGATCCGTGATGGGGACCCTACCTGTGAAAAAGATTTATAACATTAAAAGGTTACTTTTTACTATTAAATTTGACTTAGGATATTAAGGCATGATGCTCTCTAATTAGGATTTTTTTTTTTTGGAAAAGTAATTGTTCTTCAGATCACTTTGTATATACTTAACTCCTCTCAAATTTAATATTCATGTAGCCTGTCTAGCTACAAAGAATTTTGCAAGTTATCTTCTTGGAGCTGTGAAAAAAACCCCAGGTTTATATTAGATATTTGTCCAGATTTATGCCTCTACACTTGAGCTCCCTTTGCCCTAGAATGATGATCTTGTTTTTTGATGTATCTCTTAATTCCAAAAATTGTGTGTGTTAGAACTGACTTTTGGCAGAGTCTCTTTGTTCTTACTTCTGAACAGCCTCTTAATTATCATCATCTAATTGTGAATTCTACATGATTGTCAGCTCAGGAGGGCAGCAAGTTTTGTTGCTTTTGATCACTGTGCCATTCTCAGTACTTAGAACTGTGTCTGGCACTGTTAGTATACAGTAAACCTTTATGAAATGAATAAACAATTCTCTTCCATTATTTCCTATTCCTGCATCTTGCTCACATCCTGGTAGCTGGCAGATTTGCACAATATTCACTGAATGATTAAATTTCTGGACTAGCAACTTATATATTTAAAAAGCAGAAGAAAAGGATAAATATTCTAAAATAATAAAAATGCTGCTGTACTTTCATATCATATAATTGTGTAAAATAGAGCATTTTAATTTTGTAGTTAGGTTACTGTAGATTATGTTCTTTTTTTTTTTGTTTTTTGTTTTTTGAGCAGGATCTCACTATGCAGTTTGGGCTGGCTTTGATCTCATTGTGTAGCCCAGGCTGGTCCCTCAAATTTGTCCATCTTCCTACCTCAGCCTCCTGAGAGCTGGGATTACAAGATTGTACCACCAGGCCTGGCTGTTTTATAAAGCCATGTGCTGAACATCTGGAGAAGTTTTTCAAAACCAAATTACAGGTTTCTCTGGACTATTTTTTAATAAAAATTCTTATTTTTCCTCTAAAAGTAGTATAAATGTCACTAGAATATACAAAATGTTTTACATCTTTAATACCCTAGAATATAGATATTAATAGTTTCCTCATAACGTGAATAAGCAGATTCATGGTATCAGAGTAATCCTAGGCCCAAATTTTGCAAATGGCTATTTACCAGATTTTCTGTAGCTCCCTCTTCCCTGCTGTGTTTAAGGAAATCTTTCTCATAGTAAGGTTTTTAAAATTTTACTTACAAAATTTTATATCCCTTCAGCAGATGGGCTGACCGGCTTATGGTCTCCATGGTAACAAGGTTTCTATACTCCCCTCTTTTTTTAAAATAGCCTAAAGTTACAGAAGGGAACTTAGATATTAATAGCATAAGAAATTTCAATGTGAACAAGTTATTAAATATGCAGCTTTTGAATACTTGTTTCTTAATCCAAAGTCATTTGTGAAATGTGGTGACTATGGTGAAGCACTGTAAATAACAGTTTTAATGCTTGTGCAGATTAGGATGTGGCAGTTAGTTTGCTGAAATAATTAACTGTTGGACAACCTGTTTAAATTAGCCTCTACTTCTCAGCTTCCTTTTTGTTAGCCAAATCAGGTTTATGTATTGTACTCCACAGAACTCAACAGTATCGTCCTAATGTATAAGATATTGTCATTTTAACATCTGAGTTGATGGCAAAGCCAAGGTTTTCTTGTTGCCATGCAGTTTCTATGTATGGACAGCCATTTTTGTGGTAAGTGTGGTATATTTTCTATATTTTCTTAAATATAGAAAAATGTATAATAGGACCGAAGGTTTTGTTGACTTGATTAGGTTCTAGCATTGATGACTGATAACATAAAAAACTGCAAACCCTTCCCAGTTGGTGCATAAATGATTTTTTAAGGTAGTACAGTAGCCAGACATAGAAAAATATTTGTAAAAAGGGAGGTAGCTAGGCACAGTGGCATGCTCCTGTAGTCCAGCTACTTGGGAGGCTATGGCTGAAGGGTTGGTTCCTTGAACCTTGAAATTTACAATTAGCCTGGGTAACATAGTGAGGCCCCTAGTCTCTAGGGAAAAAAAAAAAAACAAGATGGGTTTGAGATACTAAAATTCTTATGTTTTTCTAAAAGTGTCTTATTCCTGACTAACATGGGTAAGTCTTGTATAAAATATTAAACCCTTACTTTTTAAAAACTTTTTAGAATTTAAACTTATTTTAAACTAGTATATAAAAACAGAAAGTGTACATGTGTATGGAGTACCTTGCAATGTTTTGGGTAGTATTATTTCAAATATATCATTTTGTAGTTTCCTTTTTCATTGTTGCTGGAGATTGAACCTAGGGCCTCACACATACTAAGCATGTTCTTCAGCTCTGAGCTACACCCTCAGCCCCTTGGGTCTACTTTGCATGTTAATTTTTGTGAAGTCATGACATAGACTTGCTCATTTAGCTGTAAATATTAAGAGAAGTTTTTATTCCATCAGAATATCTAGTAATAAAGAATTTTTCTGTCAAACAGCAGAAATGTATTAAGCATACCTGGGGTGCCCGGCCCTGTGGTGGGCTCTTTTTAATATGTTTGGAGGTAAAATCTTGTTACAAGAGTGCATAAGAGCTTCTGATTTCCACTGTCGTGTCTCTGCTTGTACTTACTTTGCTGTCAGCCGATACGTTGAGTATGTATGAAAGTAACATATGATTCTATTGAGGGAAAAATAAAGGGTCTTGTTTATGTGCTTTTGATAAGATTTAATGAGAGGTTGTCAAGGGGTGGGTATCTGCTGATGCCTCTCTATATGGCTACTCCTGTTGCAGGACCAGTGTTTTAGGAAGCTCTTGACCTGTATTAAAGTACTCCTCCTTCCCACCAAGCTAATAGGACTTGTTTTATCTTAGTTTCCTCTGCAGGTAGTTTTTTTGGGAGACGATTCCAAGGAATGGGAGGGAGAAAGAATGAAAAGCTAATATCAGAGGGTGTTAACAAGTTGTCCAGTTTAGGAGCACTTAGTGATTGGTGATATTATACTTCTCTGTGGAGCCCTATGCAATGCGTGTTATGACTGTTTTCCTTTGCAAATAAACTTCCAACAAACAGAGCTATGTTCTTGGAAGTTTATTTGCAAAGGAAAACAGAAGAAAAAAGGAGGGAGGATTTATCCATTAACTTCTATCCTTCACTGATCAAGGGTAACCCATAATGTTAGGTCCCTTGTACTACTGGGTTGTGTATATGTTACTGCCAGGCATCCTACAACTCATTGTCAGAGAGGCCTGTGACCTCTGAAGCCACAAGTCCGTGCACTTGTGTGAAGTTAGTCTGTGTGGAGCAAACTGCTGCAGCGGTGGCTGGAATGGTATTCTATGTCAGTAAGATTCGTTATCCAACTTAATCTTTTGTACCCCTTGATCTAAAACACTCAAGATCTACTTCAAATAATCTTTTTTTTTGGTTCCTTTTGATATATATTCTTTTGGTAAACAAGTATTTTATCCTTCAGCATGAACTGTATTTTCCTGCTTGGGCTGTACAGAAATTTGACTAGTTATTTGTTCAGAGGTAGAAGGATGAAGTGGTGGTGGATTTTAGAAAGAAGAAGAGTTACCTTGTTAGGCACCCATCTAGTGTGAGGACTTTGCAGGGTCCTTATGCAAGGGGAAGGTATAGTTAATGGCCTGGAGAATTCAAGGGAATCTGAAAAAAAGATTCTGAGGATCATCTGCTCAAATGCTCCACTTGCAGGTTAGAGTCCCCTCTTTTCCTACCAGCCCTGACTCTGACGTAGATTGTGTGTTCATTCTCCTTTGCAGATCTTCCAGCTTTATAATTAGTTCCTGAGCCTTATTTTCAGCACAGTCTGCCCTGTGGCTGTAGGAAATGAGTCAAGCAAAATACTGTCAAAGAGATTTTTTTCAGTGACCTCTTTGAGTTAATAAGTTAACTTACCTGAACATTTTTTTTTGTTTGTACTGATAACCCAGAGCCTTTATATGCTGGGCAAGTATTCTACCCTAGACATGTCTCCAGCCCTTTTATTTTTATTATGAGATAGTGTCCCACTAAGTTGACCTGGCCAACTTGAATTTGGCTTTGTACCACCTCCAACTTCTGAGATTACAGGTGTGTGCCACCATGCCCAGTTCTAATTGTGTAGTTTTAATTTTACTGTTTTTGAGGCTTCCAGAGCAGTTAACAAAAGCCAGATAACTTTATGATTTTTATAGTTAGCACTCACCCCATGTTACTCAGGTACCACAGCTGCCACATAGTTTAGTACATTTCATCTATACCTCATCCCAATTCACCACAGCTAAGAGTATTAGTAAAGGTGATGCTATTATACACTGAGGTTTATTACTTTTCTATTTACTACCAACAATGGAGTAGATAATCCAGCTCCATAATCCAGAGGGTCTGCTTTCTAAAACCACTTGCTTATCAAATCTCTTTGCCTTAGTTGCTATAAAAAGAGAGCCTGACATAAATTCTTATTTTTATTCTTTTTCTTTTTTTTTTAATAAATTCTTGCTTGTAGGCAGTTCATTTGACAAGTGGTTCCATTTAGAATAGAAGGATGCAGTAAAACAAATGGGAAGAAGAGAAGGCCAATAAAAGCATACATTATCAGTTGAACACTGTCAAGGGTAATGGGTGCTTGATCTCAGCCACTTTTGAGAAGTCATGTGAAATGCATTTCAGAGCTGTGTGTTGGGGCTGAAATGCAGAAACATGTTTCCATTGGCTATTGTCCCTTTTGGTCAAGAGTGGCCCACAAATGTTTACTTCCCTGAGCTTCTAGATTGCAAATGCCTAGTGTGGAGCTCCTAAACCTTGGTTGGTGTTAGAAAGCTCTGGATCAGGAGGTCTTCATCTATGTGAAGAGGGAGGCAGAGGCAGAGACCATTATATTATAGTTGCTTGGGTCTGGTCAAGTGTGAATGGACCTGGTCATCTCAGCAGGGGTTGGTTTAAGACATGAGGTCGAATGGTCGTGAAGTGCCCAAAGAGTGTCTGATACATTTTCATCTCACTTGATTCATTGATTAGATGCATTTATGTAGTCACCTTTACTCTTTATTGCTATGGTTTATAATATGAATATATTTAGCTTTTATAATCAAGAATTATATTGCTTAAAAATATTACTCCTTTTTTTTTTTTTTGGTACTGGGAATAGAACTCACAACCTCACCTTTGCCAGGCAGGTGCTGTGCTGTTGAGCTATATCCCTGGCCTATTAATCCCCCCCACCATACTGGGGATCCAACTCACAACTGCGCACTTGCAAGGAAGGCACTTAGGCTGCTGAGCTAAATCCCCAGCTATTAATCCCGTCTTAAAGAATAAATATTGTAGGATACTGTCCCAGCTGCCACTTCAACTCTAAGCTCCATCCAAAGTGTCAGGGAAGACACTCCAGCCATGGCCAAGCAGAAAGTCTTTGCCCAGGAAATCCTGGACTCCAGAGGCAATCCCACAGTGGCGGTGGACCTGCATACAACCACAGGCCTATGCCTAGTGAAGCTTCTATGGGTGTTCATAAAATGCTAAAACTAAGAGAGGGACAAATCTTGCTGCCTGGGGAAAGGAGTACTGAAGGCTGTGAAGCACATCAGTAAGACGCTAGGTCCTACTTTACTGGAAAAGAAACTAAGAATTGTGGATCAAAAAAAAAAAAACTGATAAATTTATGATTGAGCTGGATGGACCCAGAATAAGTCCAAGTTTGGGTCAGTGCCATCCTTGGTGTGTCCTTGGCATCTTGTAAGGCAGGAGCAGCTGAGAAGGGAGTCCTGCTCTACAGAGACAGTGCAGATCTTGCTGGGAATTCCTCAGATTTCTTGTGTCTGTGAGTGTGTCTGGCTTTGCCAGATCCTGGATGAGAGAGCTACCCCCCAGCCACCCACAAGTGCTAAACTAGCCCCTGGAAAATTTTCCTTTCAGACCCAGCTCCAAAGAAGCAGTTTTCTGAAATGGAATTTCTCTTGCTGCAGTCTAGCCCCTCTCTTTTTCCTACAATCCAAACTTTCCCCAAGCCTCTGTGTGCTTCCTTCCCTAGCTACATAACTAGCGTCCTTCATGTTCCACCTCCATGGAAGCTGGAAACTCCAGCCTCATTCTGCTTCTGCATCCCATCCCTCAAATCAGATCAAAAGCTTCTTCATGGCAAGGATCTTGACATTTCTTTGCATCTTTGCAAGTCCTTAATAACCAGTATGCTCTTAATGGAAGCCCTTTGTGTGTGTGGGATGTCTAGGCTTAAAGTGAGGGAATGTAACACTGCCTGGAGGAAAGGAACAGTGAGGAGTGTACAGACCATAAATCATGTTATTAAATTGTTGCTTGCTGTTACTTTCCAAATAGAATGTAGAGAATTAAAACATTATAGCAGAGAGCCCGAATTTGTACTGTGTGAAGTCCTCAGAGTCCTAGAACAGCTGATTGTTAAAAATTCCTCTTTTTGGTACTTTTCCTTTCCTCTTTTTTTTTCCTTTCCTCTTAAAGGGGGTTATCTGTGTGTCTTCAGTGGGTCTTACCAAGCCTTCAGAACAGATGCTGTTACTATCCCCAGTGCTTGCCAAAAGTGAAATTCTGTGGGAAAAAAGTTGTTAATCTTTCCTAAAATTGAACTTTTCTAGGTATTAGGATTGGGGGACAGATAAGGTAAGATAAGAAGGCATACAAAGGCAAAGAGGAATCAGACCTTACCTTTGGAGCCATTCTTCTGTTGGTTGTGAGAATTCATAGGACCACTTCTGTGCAGCAGTGGATTAGAGACTGGAGCTTCTTGACGTAGTATTGGTTATCTAGTTTGCTGGTAAATTCTCCATATGAAATGTAAATAAGATTTCTTGGATTTCATGACCACTTAATTGGATTTTCTTCAATTTTATGATCTCATTACTTTGCCTACATTTGATATTGTTGGTATTCCTGTCATAGCTATTTTTTGGTTGTTTTGTTTTGTAACAAAGTCTCACTGTGTAGTTTAGGTCAGCCTTGAGTTCACTGTGTTGCCCAGAATGGCCTTTAACTTGCAGTGATCCTCCTACCTCAGCCTCCTGAGTGTTGGGATTACAGACATGAACCACCATGCCTGGCTATCATAGCTATCATGAAGAAGTCTTTTCTCTTTTATGATATTATTTGAAGAATATGTATGCATACTCCATTAAAGAGTATTATGAAATTCTAGTGCACATAAAAAATGAAATTTTATATGCACTGCTGAAGCAAGTGCAAAAAATTGAAATTTTAAAAAGAATGGGGAAAAAATAGAAATACAGACCTGAGTATTGTCAGTCTGCTCTTCAATAGATGTTCTTGCATATTACCTGGGCAGCTTGAAGCTCACATTGATTCCACTGTCTGTGGTACATCTGTGTACTATAACAGATGTGAATTTTGAGACATATTTGGGTCTGTGTACTTAGCATTAAGCAGAAATGGACTTAACTAACCTTGGTGTGTAGTTACATGTTAAAGACTGTCTTCCTAACATTTCAGGACTTCTAATTTCTATTACTCTGGTGTTTAGAATTGTTGCTTCATGATCTACTGAGAACTATAATGAATAGAACAGAAGTGATAGCCTGTGTTTGAAGGTTGGTTTTCTTAAGGATAAAGAAGAGACTTTTATAGGTAAATGGATGCAACTTGAGACCAAACTCATAAGTGAAGTAAATCAGACCCACACGTGTAAACATTGTACAATCTCAGTACTATGAGAAGCTGAAAGAGTAAATAAGATCCAAAATACACAGTAAATATTGTGAAATGGGAAGAAACTGTTCAAAAGAAAAAAGAAACTGATGAGACAAAGGGGAAAGGAAGGAAAAGGAAAAAATACATCTACATAAGATAATTAAGATAGTTATATAGCTAATTTCTCTTACTTCGTTGAAAATAACAATTTGTGCTAATATTGTTTGAACAATATTTCATGCTATATCTTGTACTCTGAGTAGTTATGAAAATAAAAATGTGCAATATATTAATTATTGTTACTCTCCTGTTAGCCAGATTTGAAACTCTGTTTCAAAACTATGTTTTAAAATTGTTTTATTTTATTTCTATTTTTGTTCTTCTTTTTAAAATTGAAAAAAAGAGATTGGTTTTGTTTGGCTTGTCATTCAGAAAAAAATATTTTGAATAACTGCCAAGATTTACTAGCTGGATTTTGTACTAGTTAGAATTCAACTTTTCATCTTTTCTGAGAAACTTGTGAGACTGGCAGAACTGGCTGTCCATTCTTCTAGGGAGATGAGTGGCTGCCTCCTTTGGGTGAGCATCTGCCCTCCTGGTCCTCATATCCCCTCTCCCACTTCCTTTCTCACTCCAGCATGCATCATGGAGGTTACCTGTGTGTGTTCTGTGAAATTTGTTTTCTTTGATCTAAGTTTTGTGAGTGGTTAATGTTAATAGTGGTTGTTCAAGTTATACAGTGTGTAGAAAACTCATTCAAACCTTGTTCTGTGAGGACTGCTGTTTACCTGGTTTACTTACTCAGAGCTTCAGGATCTTAATAGTATGTACCAGTTGGAGTCGATTTGGAGCAGTGTGGTTTACAATCCAGCCCCAGGAGTCAGATTGCCTAGTCAAGATTCTAGCTCTGTCTCTTCCTAATTGTGAGACTTTAGGCACATTACCACTGTCTGCCTCACTTCCCTTATCTGCAAAGTGACTATAATAATAAATGAATATATGTAAAATAACAGATTAATAACATTTCCTGGCATAAAAAAAACATTTAGTATGTGCAGACTGTTATATTATCTTTAATTTACTGATTCTTTTTATTAGCTATTTATCATTACTGTGAACAGATTGGTGAGAATAACTAAGCCCACAGTGTGGAGTGATCTATTCATTGAGCATTTAACTTATCACACATGTATGTGCAATAAAACCCCAGGAGTGATCCAGTATGTTTGAAGTTAACACCAACCTCTTCTCACTAGGGATCAGTGAATTCCTCAGTGTGGAGCAGCTAAGAGAACAGTTACTTCCTTGTCCATCTAGATACTTGTCAACTAATCTGCTGATTCGATTGTGCATGGTGGGCCAACCCAAACCCTAATGCAGATCTGAGTCCCAAGACACTTTGGGGCTTTTTGGGGCACTTTCTTGTCCCAAAACTGGTATGCTGACTTCAGAGAAGTGCTTAGCTTTCTGTCTGAATTTGCTCTTAGCTCACACCTCACATCTTCTGCTCTGTTTCTTTCCTAACTTGTCATTACATGGGTCTGTGCAATGTCAGACTAAAGGAAGTTTCCTCTCCTTCCCTGTGTCCTCAGCAAGATGCCTGCAGTCTGTCCTTGGTGATGCCATGGCCTATCTGGCCATCATTGGCAAGGGGGAAGAATAGCTCCAAATTCAGTGCTCTTTGAAGAGCCTCCTTACTCTTCAAAGATGGGGAAATGATTGCTGTTTCATCATCTCCCATTTTGTTTAGCTACAAGGGGTTTCGCATACCACCTTGGCTTTGGAATGCTTGTATCTTTTGAAGTGCTGTTTTCTTGAGTGTTTCTTTGGGTGGTAGTTTAAAACTCCCACTATGCAACTGGCGCAGGATTCATAAAAGATGATCAAAAATAAAATGACTTAAAAGAGTTGATGAGATATTGGTCATTGTTCGTCTCATCTCCGCAGTGTTATTAAATCTCTAGTTGTGGGAATTATTATTATTATTATTACTATTTTTTGGTACCAAAGCTTGAACTCATGACCATGTGCTTGCAAGACAGGCACTTATGCCGCTGAGCTAAATCCCCAGCCAGTTGTGGGAATTATTTACAGCATATGAATACTGTTTTTCCCAACTCTTTTCTATCTGTTTTAATGCACTAGGAGTTCCCTGTATTGCCTTTGCTTGTTTGTTGGACCAGTGAAAGCAGTTAGCTGAAAATTTGGGGAGGTTTTTCCCCAAGATTGTAAATGGAAAATGAACTTAAATATTTGCTGAGAAAGAATCATCCAGGGTATTAGAAAGTTCATAGAATATTCTTAATCATTATTTTATGATCATTCTTTACTGCTATTTGAGATGACCAACTGCACCTGGAACTAGTCATAACATTTAGGAATCAGAAACCATAGCCAGTAATTTTAGCTTTTTTTTTTTTTACTTCCTCCAAGTGTCACATAAGCAAGTCATTTAATATCTTCAAAATGTTCTTAATAGTCTTCATACTTCACGAAATTTTAGATGGCTCCAGTAAGCCTACTTTTAAAGTTATTTTTAAAAATAAAACATAATTGATTATATTGGTTTTTATATTTTAGTTAATATTAATATTTAGTTAATATTAATTCAGTTAATTTAGTTAATATTCCATTGATAATCAATGTTTGTTAAATTAGGATAATACTAATTAACTGTTTTATTTTTAAACAGTCTGAAATCTTTTTGATGAAAAGGAAGTACATATTCATTGTAAAATATCTGAGAAACATAGAAAAGTATAAAGATCATCCATAATATGATAACTACAGTTACAATTTTGTTTTGTATATACTGCATATATTTATATAGAGGCAAGTGCATTATTTATAAAAATTTAAATATCATTTTATTACTTGTTTTTTCATATTCGTATCTCTTTCCTAGTTAAAAAGATCTAGTTGACTACTATTAATTTAATGTGTGAATATACTATGATTTACTTAACTTGTCCCTGCTTCTGCACACTTGATTTTTCAGTTTTTCACTTGCAAAAATGATGCTAGTGTTCTTACAATAAATTCCTAGAATTGAAATTCCTGGGCAATTGTGCCGTAAACCCGAAGTCTAACAAAAACCACCCCCTTGCCCCTTGCTGTGAGTTGTAAAATATCTGGAAATGTGGATCATATGCTTTAAAAGACTACCTAATGAATACATTTTGAACTTTTTATAGCATTGGATTTATCAGAGCAATAGTTTTCCTCAAACTTAAAGAAGTTACAGTTATTTGAAATACGTGAGGACTTATTATAATATAGTTTTCCTTGTAGCCCAGGAGAGTGATTCTCCTGTGAATTCATAGAGCATTAATAGTTAATTTTAAATGTAAATCTTTTAGTATAATATTATGCAATAAATATATATTCAGCAAACCTTTACTGAATCCTGACTTTTTAATAAATGTTCTGCTATGCACTGAGGCTTTTTTAAAAAATCAGTACTGAGGATTGAACTCATGATCTCACGCTTGCAAGGCAGGTGCTTATGTTGCTGCTCTGTGTCACCTGCAGTCAGACAGTTATAAGTGAAGGTGTCAGCCAAAGCCAGTGTCATCTGAACACTCATGTAGGTAAGCACTTGGTTCTCAACTCACTCACATGGATTGTGGAGGATGCAGCTGCATCAGGTCAGGTAGACTGAGGTGTCAGTCCCTTGCTGGCTGCAGACTAAGACCCCTCACTTCCTTGGTACATAGCGTGAGAGAATCGCCTAGCAGGATAAAAGTAAAAATCTTCCATAATCAAGTTACATAAGTGACATCCCTCTGTTGGTGTTGCCATATTCTGTTGGTTAGAAGTGTATTGCTCACAGGAAGGGGTTTTTTCCAGTACCAGGAATACTAGGGGAAGGAATCATTGGGACCATCTTGGAGGAATTTTGGCATAGTTTTCATTGGAAATCACAATAAGGAGCTGACACCCTTGTTTGTGGCAATAAGAAATACAGAGCACAAAATAAGAACTCACAAGGGAGAAAATCAGAGGTGACAGTATCCACAAAGGAAGAAACACTAGTTTCTCCTCACCCTCTAGGAATTTCAGAAATCCTGAGTAGGCACTGAATTTTCCACAAGACATGGGATTGTGGTACAAGCCAGTGGTAACTAGAGCATAAAGGCAGTGTGATTCCAGTTGCCATCTGGGTTATAATCATGGTAGAACTGTGAAGACAGTGCCAAGGATAGAATCTGTTTATTGCCAAGGAAAGTGGTAGTGGGGGGCTTTGCCTGGGTCTTCACATGTGAGTAGGAAGCTGCAATGTGGAGAAAAGGAAAGTACAGTGCATTCTAGAGCATAGGAAGTTTCAGGGGTCCATGATTTTGGTACACCAGATTTGAAGAAATCTGATGAGGCTTGAAGGTGTGAAACACAGGAGCTAATAGCAGCAAATTAACTGAAGAAGCAGTCAGAACTTGAAATTTCTGAAAATTTCTAAGCAGTGTGGCATATATCAATGAGCCAACTGATACAACCAGAGTTTGGAAAGAGGTGATGGTGAGGAGAAACCATGTTAGGATGCAGTTACACAGTAATTCAAGTGTATGATGACACAGAAATATTAAGGTACCATTGACTGTCACTTGCTGTGTACCTTGAATTCTCTTTGTCATACTGCCCAATATCCATCTCCTTTCTCTTTGTAGTTAAAGTTAGATAATTCCACAGGATAGATTTACTCTGAAGAAATTTATTTGGCTTGGAAGTAACTTCTTAATTGTCTTACTGCAGAACAAGCTGGTGGTGTTGGAAGTGGGGACTGCCTTCCTTCCTAGCCTTGAAAGCTGTCTTAAAGATTAATAATTCTAAAAGACTTGGAAGCTTAAAAGCCTTGCTTGGACTTAAGAGTTTTCAGTAATAATCATGGCAGTAATCAGAGAGCAGCAGGATGTAGCAGGTTTGAAAGTCCTTTTGGGTCTTGCCTGGCCTGTGGACCATGTGCATCACTGTGTCTCCTGAGTGGCTGAGTCTCCAAGGAGAGGCCCTGCTGCTACAGTGGAGAAGAGTTGATGCCTAAGATTCAGAAACACAAGATGAACAGAGGTTGTTTAGAAACAGAAGTTGATCTTAAGATAGGACACCAAAGCTCAAGTAACCAAAAGAAAAATAGATAATGTAGATTTCATCAAAATTAAAATCTTGGGCCCTAGGATGGTGCTCAGAGCTGGCATGTGTGTGCTTAGACATGTGAGGCTCAACTCTTAGCATCAGAAAACTAAATATGCTGGATGTAGTGGTGCATTCCTGTAATCCCAGCACTTGGGAGGCTGAGACAGGAACTAATTAAATAAATATAAACTTTTGTGCTTCATAGGATGCTGTCAAAAAGCAAGAGGCCAACCCATAGAATGGGTGAAAATGCAAGTCATATAGCTGATAAAGAACTTGTATCTTGCCTATGTTAAGAATGGCTGCAGCGTAAGTGCCTGCCTTGCAAGCTCGAGGTCATACGCACCGAAAAAAAAAAATAAAAAAGGGTTACAATACAATAATAAGAGAGATAACATTTTACAGACAAACAAAGGCTCTGAGTAGAATTTCTCCAAAGAGGATATACCAGTATGAAAAGAGCTTAGTGTCAAAATGTTGGGGAAATAAAAACAAAACCACCGTGAGATGCTACTTTATACCACTAGGCTATAAGCAAAAAGATAATTTTTGGCAAGAATGTGGAGAAATTCAAATCCTCACCCACTACTATTACTAGTGTAAAATTGTGCAACTACCTAGGATAAGTGTTTGGGAGTTCTTCTAAAGGTAAAATGTAATGTTACCATATGTCCTAGCAGTTCTACTCCTATGTACATGTGCAAGAGAGACAAAAGCGAGTGTAAGAGAATATTGCACATTTTCATAATAGACAAAAATGGTAAAAACCTGGAGGCCATCAGCTGATGAATGGATTAATATAATATGGTCTGAATTAAAAAACAATTTCTCTGCTCTCACACAGTCACTCAACAGAGCTTCTGGCATCCATTTGGCTTCCCCCTACATACCTGGCAATTCTCCAGTGGATCCCAAGTTGGTGTCTTGCAGTTTAACTCAGTTCTGATAGTGTCTACTATAGTGTCAGATACCAGGTTGGGGTTCAGTCTCACAAGGCTGCCTGTCCTCTCTGCAGGTACCAACTGTATGTGACAGGTTGTCACCTCCACTTCTGACCAACTGGCTGTAAATTGGGGGCTTCCTATGACTCCTTCCTTGTACCCCATTAATTTACTAGCATGACTCATTGCATGCAGGGAATTATTTACATTTATTGGTAACATATGAAGAATACTATGACACAGGACTGAGACGAGTAGCCAGAAGTGGGAGGGACAGAGTGGAGCTCTTCTGTGCCTTCTCTGATTATCTAGCGGGTCAGAAACTTTCCAAACCCTATTCTGCTGGAGGCTTTTTAACATAGGCATGATTGATTGCATCACTAGCCATTGGTGACCAGCTCAGCCTTCATCCTCCACCATCTCTTTGGAGTTTAAGTAGAGAGCTGAAACTTTCAGCCCCTGAGTCTGCTTTGGTCTGTCTGATTACCAGCATCCAACCTGTAGCTGTCAGGAGCATTAAACCAGTAGTCATCACATTAGCATAAAAAAAGTATGCCTCACTAGTGGATAATGTTTTGAGGAGCTTGGGGAGGAACCAGGGGCAGAGACCAAGTATATATATTTTTTAGAGACCAAGTATTTATTTCTTATAGGACAGTATCACAAATGGTATGTCTGTGCAATGGAATATTATTTGGCAATGAAAAGGAAGAAAGTGCTGATACATGCACTAATGTAGATGAACCTTGAAAAAAATTACACTAAGAAACAGAAGAATTGCACACAAGAACCACATATTATATATTTCCAGTTATATGAAGGTACAGTTTAGGGAAACCTAGAGACAGAAAGTAGATCAGTAGTTGCCCAGAATGGAGAGATAGAGGAATGGGAGAGTAATTAGCAAAGGGAACAGAATTGTTTGTGCTCTACCTACTGTGACAAATTACCACAGATGGTGACTTAAACAATAAAATTTCTTTCCTTTCTGGAGGCTACAAGTCCAAGAGCAGGGTAGCAAAATGGTGCTACTCTTGATAAACACCCTGTTTTCAATTTGCAGATAGCTTTCTCCAGTTGTCTTCTTGTGGTATCCTCACATTGTCATATCACAGCAGAGAGGAAAAAGATGTCTCCCCCACTTCCTTCCCCTCTTCTTTCCTCCCCTCCCCTCTGTTATTTTGAGGTAGGGTCTCAACCATGTAGTCCAATATGGGTTTGAACTCACAAGGTAACCATGCTGGCTTTGATTCGCAGTGATCATCTTGCCTCAGACTCCCGAGTGCTGGCATTATAGCCACAGTGCCTGGCTCTCTGTCTCCTCTAATAAGGGCAGTAATACTACCGTGACGTAATTACCCCACTCCATTGTGATTAGAGTTTCACTATGTAAACTGGAGGGGTCTTAGACATTCAGATCGTGAAGGGTTTCTCATTGGGGTGATTAAAATATTTCTAAAATTGGCCATGCCAGTGGTTGTGATACAGGGGGAAAAGTGTGATTCCCTACCTGCTGGATGTCAGATATGCTGAGTTTGTGTTCCCCAAAATTGAAGAATGAATTTTAAGGAACCACAGAGGTTAAGAGTAGGAAAAGTTTATGAGAGAGACAGGAGGGGGACCCGAAAGTGGGTTGCCAATGAGCCCACTTCTCAGAGGAAGTTTTAGAGAGTGAAATCACAACGTGGATACAAACGGGGTTCAAAACTATGATCAACCAATACAATTACAAGTATAGCTGTTTAGGTAATATATCCATTAGGGAAGCAGGCCACACAGCAAGGGTATGTGGAAAGAAGAAAGACCTTTTTAGGAAGGGATGGATTGGGAGGTCCTGGTCACCCATCTGGGTGACTAATGTCATCTAGATTTTGTTGGGCCAAGTGAGTGTAATCTTTAGTTTATTGCTTGTCCCTTGGGGGGAGCATGTAGACCTGGTCATTCCGTCTTTATCTTGAGGCCTGTCCTTCAACAGATATGCCTCCACCCACAGTTGTAATGTATTTTCATTTTCTAGACTGACTTCCTCAAGGGCCCAGCCATCTGACTGCCTATAATATTGCTGACTATAATAGTTGGTACACCTTTGTAAATATACTAAGACCATTGAGTTGCTCAGTTTAAATGAGTTGGATGTTACATGAATTGTACCTTATTTATTTATTTATTTATTTATTGTACTAGGAATCAAACTCATGACCTCCCACTTGCCAGGCAGGCACTTGTGCAGCTGAGCTAAATCCCTGGCCCCATGAATTGTATCTGAATAAAACTGTTCCCCCATCCTCACTTCAGAAGTTGATAATAAGAAGCCAGAGGGAAAGCAGTGCTGGAAGGTCTTAGTTGAATTTTTCAGCAGTCATCCTTCTTTACATGGTTATTCTGTGTGTTGTTTTTCTTTTCTTTTGTTTCCTTCCCCCTCTGCTCCCCTGCCCTCCCCTCCTTCCTCTGTCTCTGTCTCTGTGTCTGTCTCTCACTTTCTGTCTCTCTTTCAGAGGAGGCTTTGCCTGCATTTTTCTTTCTGTGTTCTGCCAGACCAGGCCCCATTTGCTTGTTAAAAGCTGTGAGCATTAGTGGAATGTTAATGGTCTGAACTACATTAACTTCACATCTGGCTGTTTCTCTCCAGGAAGCTCTTTTTATTTGATTGTGACTGATTAGAGGTTTTGTTCATGTTCATTTATGCTGATTTGGCTTGTTTCAAGTAAAGCTAGTTTGTATTTGCATCCCTGTCCAGCATTCTGAAGAGCCCTTCCTTAGAGGCTATATTCGCTTCCTAACCCGTTAAGTGGTAACATTTCCAGTCCCCAGTGTGGGAGGACAGAGGGCAGTGAGGCGTGAGAAAGCCCTGGAACTTTCCTGGTCTCTAAGTGATGTTCCGAGGCATGTTACTTTGGAAGTCATTTGTCTGACACAGCTGGATATGGTGTTTCCCAAGGAACCTGTGGTCTTCACTCAGCTTGCTGTATCCTGAAGCCTGGCCCTACAGCACTGCAAGGCAGCCCTGTGCATGGTGTCTGTGAGCCATGTCAAGATGTCTGGGTGCTCGCCTCTCCACAGTAGTTGCCACACATGCGTGTAAACACCCCTGGTATACCCCAGAAGGCCCTTGCCTAGGTCCTGGTGGTCCTTTGCCAAGCCTATGGTGGAATGGCCTCCCGTTTAGGAGTTATGTCTAAAGCAGGACTGCCAGGCATGGTGGTGCATGCTTGTAATTCTAGCACTTTGGAGGTTGAAGCAGCAGGATTGCCATGAGTTCAAGGTCAGCCTGGGCTATATAGTGAGTTCAAAGCCTGGCTGATCTATATAGCCAGACCCTGCCTAAACAAACAAACAGACAGACCGACAGACAGACAGACAAACAAACAAACAAATGTAGGACCTTAGCAGGTTACCCAGGCACCTGTGAAGTCCTTGCCATTCCACATGGGAGCCTTTTCCTTGCAAACACAGCTTGCCTTGCTTTCTATAGATTTGACTGGTAAGAGGAGTTAAAATCTGGGCCTCTGCTGGCTGCTGACCTACTTCCTTCTGTTGTGAACAAGGTCAGAGAGGGAGGAACAGGAAAATAGAAGTGGAGAGGTAAGGTAGTAAGGGAAGGAGAAGGGGAGAGACAGGGAGAGAAAGAATAAGAAAGCCACAAAAGTAATCATAACAAATGAAAGAAAATTAAGGGATCTGAGAAAAGAATAGTGAGAGGAGAGGAAACAAAATATAAATATGACTGTAAGATAACAGTGGAAGAAAAAGAATTAAAAGGGAGTGTGGTGTCATAGTAGAAATGAGTTTGGATGGGGAAAGATGGAGGGAGTGCTGCAAAATAGAAAAGGTTTCCTGTCTTGAATTCTTCCTTCTGTATGTCTCTGTGAGTTGTATTTGCTTTTTGTTGGCCTTGAGCCTCCTTGACTTCTCTAGAAAGTCTAATTTATGTCCTTGTTTGTGTACGCCGTGCAGTTGCTGAGAGCGTTCATTGCTTTCTTAATCCTCTTCCGTCATTTCTCTTTTCCCTTTCCTTTTCTGAAGCACTTGGTTCCTAAAAGAGAAGTATTTTATATCAAGAAGCAACCTCAGAGAAGACTATTTTACTTTACAGTGGAGGAAAAAGAATTCCAGCAAAATTAAATGACTTACCCAAGGTCCTGTTTCAGCGTCTTGTAAGAGTGGACAGGAATGCAGAGCTTCTGTCTCATGGGTGCAGCTCAGGGCCTGATGAGTCCACTGCCCTCTTCCTCTGTGCAGAGCTGGCTCCCTGCTGCTGATGTCCTGGAGAAAGGTCATGGGCAAAGAAAAAGGTGGGAGGGCACCCACTTGGGGCTTGTTGTCTCTCTTAGAAGCTTTCTTTGCCACCAGAATTTAACTCTCTTTCTCCAATAAATAGATTCTGCTCTTAATAAAAAAAGAAGAAAAAGAAAAAAGGAAAAGGGTGGGATAGAAGGCAGCCCATGAAGTGCTGGCTTTGCTGTCTTCCTTCACATTTTTTTTTTTCTTCCAGTACCTGGAATTGAATCTAGAGCCTTTATAGTAAGCTACATCCTTATTCTTTTTTTAAATTTTGAGACAGGATCTTGCTAAGTTATTAAACTGCCTAGACTGGGCTTGAATGTGTGATCCTCTTGCCTCAGGGTTTAGAGTTCTGTGATTTTAGGCATGTAATACCACATCCTGCCTAGGTACATTATATTCTCTCCTTTTAGCTCAGGATTGCAGTTGGCTTCCCATTGGATTGATTCTTGCCCTTTCAAACCAGGGTCTTGATTGACTGATGGTCCCTCCTGGTTCTAACATGGTTCTCTGGAGCAGCAATGGGTGAGGACGGATGATAGTTCAGGTCATTTCTTATGCAGTCTTACTTCATCTCACTGTTTCTCACCTGTGATGATCTTGCTCACAAGAGAACTTTTAATGTATCTGGAGACATTTTTGGTTGTCACATGTAGGCAGCACTAATGGCATAACAGTGGATAAAGACCAGGGATGCCACTAAACATCCTCCAGTGTGTGGATAGCCTCCCATGGCGGAGCTGCCCAGCCTGTGCCATCAGCAGTGGCGAGGTCAAGAAACATTGTATTACCTTGGTCTCTTCTCAATGGCAGACCTGTATCCCAGGGGAGTCAGAAGTTTTTTTTCTTCTTAGTATAGCAGTACCTGAGAACAGTTTCATTCATACTTATGGCTTGGGCCAGAGATAATACACTAGGATTTCTGGAGTAAGTAACTGGGTTTACAAAGCTAAAGTTCGATGAAAAGCAGGTAGAATTCCATCCTTTTCCGTGTCTGCAGCTGTGCAGGCATGTCTTAAACCTTTTACTTGGAGGCCTCTGCCTACAATGATATCTAAAAAGGCAGAAATAACCATCTCAGATGTGGGCCTCCAGTAGTCCCATGTGGCTTTGAATAGATATAACTGCAAGTCATGGGAGAGTTCAGTGAGAAAAGGAAGTGAGTGTAAGATTGAAGGTGAGCATGAAATTGAAGGGTTAGAGATTTTTAAGAGGGTAAAATAGATTATTCTGTTTGCAGCAGTCAAGTGGAAACTAGTTACAGGTGCAGGGAAGAAATTATGGACAGAAGATTATCATTTTAGTGATCTGTAAAATTGCTCTAAAATTGCCTAGAGCCAGTGGTGGCAAACCTATAGTATGCATGCCATGGTGTGCTGTGCGAATCATTGAAAGCTCCATGAAGTTCACCATCACGGCTGTAGGCCACAGGCTTGCTTTAGCATTTTTATGATTTAAACCTCTTCTGATCTTGCTGAGCCATGAGTGAATTTGTTATTATAAAAATGCTCTTGCTCTAGGAAAGAGCTTTTGGTGTAACTACCTCTGCTTGTGTCTGAGAAAGTAGGTGTGCTGTGTTCTGGTGTGTTCTAGACTCCCCAGGGTGAGCACTCTATGCAGGGTAAAAAATACAGTTACATAATCACAACCACTGGAAAATGTGTGCCATTTCATTCCAGATAACTCATTTCTCTTTCTATTCTATTTAACAAGCTAACTCAAGTTGATCTCATTTATTTATGACTTAATTCCCCTCCTCATTTTAATAGAAGCTGTTATTGAAGTTTCCCATCTTATCCTTGGTTCTCAGTATGGAGATAGATCAAGACTTGCTGATTTTTAATCTGCCTTCATTCTGGTTCATTGAACCCTTTAACCCTCCTACTGGAAGTTCAGTTCTAATTAAAAAAATCCTTTCGAGTGTTTGTTACTTGTGTTTTTTTCTCTTTGATGAATTTGCAGATGTTAATGAATTGCTGCTAGTTGGAAGGACATTTAGAGCTGTGGGATGCACAGCTATACATAACATACTCTCTTTCCTCCTGGAATTGCAGGGCTAGTTTTCAGCCTGTGTTCTCAGAGGGTGTGGTGGAGAGGAAGGGATGTCACTTTTCAATCTGTAAGGCTGTACTCTGGATTCCCCTTTCTCAGTCCTTATTTAAAAAAAAACAAACAACTGTGCCAAGATATATATATATATATATATATATATTTACCATTTTAGTCATTTAAAGTGTTCAGTGGCAGTAAGGACATTTCTGTTCATATATAGCCATCATCACCTTTCATCTATAGAACTTTTTCATCATCCCCAAGCAAAACTCTGTATCTCTAAAGCAATAACTCCATTTCTGCCTCTTCCCAGGCCTTGGTGCACTATTCTACTCTCGGTCTCTATGCATTTGACTACTCTAGGTACTGTATGTTGGTGGATTTATACAGGACAATGTTTAATGTCTGGCTTATTTCACTTAGCACAACGTCCTCATAGTTCATCCATGTTGTAGCCTGTGACAAGATTTCCTTATAAAATCTTAGCAATATTCCATTCATAGGTCTGTATGAGTGATGGTGAACCTCTTAGACCATTCAGTGATATAAACAGCCCTCTGTGGCATACATGCCATCGATTCACCACCACTGGTCTGTGCCATATATTCCTTATCTATTCACTTGTTAATGAATGCTTGAATTGTTTCCCTTTTGGCTGCTGTGTATAATGCAGCTATGAACATGGTTGCAATCCCAGTCCTTATCTTCAGAAGCATATCAAAAACCTCATTTGCTCAGCAAAAGCACTGAGAAATCCTGGAAAATGATATCTGACTATCCATGTATACATACCTATACTTGTGTAGTGATCTATTTATGTGCATTGGGAATAGTTACCTGGTGGCAGATGCTTTTTCTGGCCTGAAATCCTGAGCCAGAGCTTTATCATTTCATACCTTTGCTTCACATCTCTGTCCTTTCCCTGGCCTTGCTTGTTCCACCACTGTCTCTTCCCTCTTTGCTCTTTCTCTCAATTCATTTACTTCAGCAGACTTTCATTATTGATAACTTTTGGGGCACAAGGTATTTTGGGCATTTCAAATAGGAATGAAAGTTCTTTTGGATTATTAGAGATACTAATAATGTGTGCCTCTGCTACAGCAATCAGGATTTCAGAGGATGGCAAACATGAGGGAGAACTCATTCCAGGCAGAGAAAATGGCCTAAACATAGGCTGTGGGTGGATTTTATTTGTATGTGACTGTAAGTGTTTCCTATTATTAGAATGTGCTTGATAAGTCCTAGAAGCACTTGTGACTTATTTTCTGTACTCTGTATTATAGGTTTTATATAGGAAATTTCTCTTTCATAAATTTGTTTTAAAAGAAATATTTTTTTGTTTGATACAGTCTTACTCTCCATGGTCCAAAGAGTTTTTAGTATATATATATATATGTATGTGTTTGTGCCTTTTGTTTCCCTCCCTCCCTTCTTCCTTCTTCTTTTTTTTTTTTTTTTTTTAACACAGGGTTTCATTATGCAGTTCAGCCTGGTTTAGAACTCATTTTGGAGTCTAATCTGGCCTCGAACTTGCAGTGATTCTTCTGCCTCAGCCTCTGAGTGCTGGGATTGCAGGCATGGGCCACCATGCCTGGGTTCTTCTCTTTTCTGTACTAGGGATCAAATGCAGGCCCTGAGGTAAGTGCTGACCACTAAGCTAAGTCCACAGCCCTTTAGGTATATTTCTATACTGGTAATTTATTATGATTTTTTTTCATGTAAATATATTTTTAAAATTAACTAATATACTTTATGGTTGAATCAGATATTTGTGAAGCCTGGAAAAAGGGAAAACTTTTCAATTTTAAGATGGAATATTGCTCAACTGAACAGTTAATGATTTGAACAATGGATTAAGTCTCTATTGATTTATTTAACAAAAGAAACAAGATATTTTTATAGATACATAAAAAAATCCCCATGTATGTGTGTATATGTAAGTATGTACACACACACACACACACACACACACACACACATGCACATACTCCTTCCCTTTGCCCACCCACCCCAGAACCCAGGGTCTCATGCATACTTAGCTACCAGTCTATTACTGAGCTATACCCCAACCATGCTCTTTTAACAAGTGAAAAAATTAACAAGTTTCATCCAGAAGGGATAATCTTGATCCTTTTCTAGTAATTATCTACTGTCAGCAGATGGCCCCACATATGAGCAGTAAATAATGTGGTAAATTTAACAGATGATTCAGGTCAGTGGTATTGCCAGTCTAGCTCTTTTGACCTTAGCCTGACTTCAGAGCCTGTCAGTTGGTCTGTAAGTCTCATTCAGAAAACCTTGGAACTGAGAGTTCAAGCCTTTTCTTTCTTTCTTTCTTTTCTTTTCTTTTTTTTTTTTTTTGGTCTTTTTGAGACAGGGTCTCACTATGTAGTTCGGGCTGGCCTTGAACTCACTTTGTAGCCCAGACTGGTCTCGAACTTGCAATGATCCTCCTGCCTCAGCCTCCCGAGTGCTGGGATTACAGGCGTGAGCCACCACACCCGGCTAAAAACACATCTTTTTTTTTTTTGTGTGTGCCGGGGATTAAACTCATGACCTTGCATTTGCAAGGCAGGTGCTTAGGCCGCTGAGCTAAATCCCCAGCCCTTCAAGCCTTTTCTTAAGAGGAGCCTGAGGAAATAGAGAATTAGGGTTCAGGGAAATGTAGTCTGAACCCTTGGAAACCTATAAACATATGAGAATAGGGTCTGGGAAGGGAACAGATAGGGAAAGGAAATGAAGTTGGAAAATATTTCTAGGGTCACAAGAGAAGAAAAATAGATGTTGTATGAGACCTTGCTGGTGACCTCAGAGAAGTTAATAGGGTGACCCCAAAGAGCACTGTGGCCTTCTCCTCATCCTTATAGCAAGTAGTTCGGAATCTTCTGGGAGTTTGTCCCTTCCAGAGTCATTCACCTGGGATGGGGGAGGTAGAACCTTGCTTCTGAAGTAGGAGTTAACTTCTCCCAGCTCTGCATGTGGGATGAAGTTGGCTAGAAGAGTGGCAGACAGAACAGATCACATAGTTTACTCTTACACCTTTGGCTGATATTTATTGAACAATTCCCATGTGATAGAAATCATCTTTTTAAAAAAATTTTTTAAATTGGGGATCGAACTCATGACCGTGTGCTTACAAGGCAGGCACTTATGCTGCTGAGCTAAATCCCCAGCCCTGAGAGAAATCATTTTAAGTGCTGGGAATGTGAGACAAAAGCTCTGCTCTCACAGAGTTTAAATTCTGATAGAATTAATAGGGGAATTAGTGCTAATAATTTACTTTGACTTCTGACAGTTCCAGATGAATACTCCCTCTAGTTATACTGTATAAGACATCATCTTGTAAGCATTTGAAAACTCAATCTCTCTGCTTTTGGTGAATTTGAAAGAACAAAGTCATACCTGAGGCTGTTTCTTGATTCAGTCTTTTTCACAGAATTGGGATTACTGAAGAAGGTGTTTTCAGTTATCTAAAATCTCTAGTAATTTGGATGTGGACTGATTTTGTCAGCTACTGTTTCTTCCTACAGAGATTTTGCCCAAATTTAGACCTTTCATGGTAGTGATCTGAGTAAAACTCCTATAACCAGCAATAATATTCCTTGAGTACCAGGCCTGGCCAATTGCCTACTTTCTATGTTTCTGTCCACTGTCATATTTTTATTTTTTACTTGATTTAATAATTTGTGGCAAATTCATATGAAAATTTATAGCCCCATTATAGATTGCCCTTTATTCAAGAAATATTTCCCTTGAGTTCAGTTTATGCAACAAAAATATGATGATGACTTAAAAAGTCATGCTTTATTAAACAGATTCTCAAGCCGAAGAACAAAGACCTGTCTAATATGCAAAGGAATCTGCAATGAAACAAGGAGAAAAAATATTTTGGGACTAGGTTTAGGAAAGGGACAATCATCTGTCTTCTTTAATGTCTTGGAATCATTATATTAAGGATGTATCTGAGGGTGAAATCCTTGCTGTATTCCTTCCATGAAGTGTGAAGACTGTTCTGGCTCATCAGAAGCATTTGAAATGCTGAGGTCAGAGCCTGCAACTGTTGCTGTATTGCTGTGGGCGCTGTGGGTTTTGCCAAGATGACCCCCATGGGGATTTGATTATAATGCACTTTTGTTTAGGTGGACATTTTCTCACTAGGAAATTATCATGAGAATACCAATTTGTTTCATAGAAAATATCAGCCAGGTGTTAAATACCATCATTTAGCACTAGCAACATGCACATTTGGGTGTGAATAGAAGAAGGTCAGGTAAGGGGAGCTCTCAGTGTTTCTCTAATCTTGAAAAAAAAAGTTTTTGAAGTTAATGAACTGAAGGAAGTGAAGTGACAGAGCTCTGATAGACATAGCATCATATCCTTTGATGCAGTTCTCATCAGTCAGAGTTGATGATAGACTTTATAAAATTTTTGTGTTGCTGAGAATTGAACTCAGGGCCTGTGCAAGGGCTCTGCCATTATGCTATACCCTCAGTCCTGAGATTTATAGGTATTGAAGTTGTAGATTGAATTAGCTGTAGCTACTAAATTGTTCATACAACACAGGAATTAAACACTGTGAGATAGGAGAATCATGAAGTTTCTGAGAAAGCAATCTATAAACTTATACTTTTAAACTAGTACTGTATATAGGTTAAACCTCTTGGTATTTTTGACATTCAAATCTCCTAGCTAATTTATCCAGGATAACTGTTAAATGAGATATTCCTATATACCTGCAATGAAAATGGAGGTGGGGGTGAGGAAGTGGGAGGCATCACTTTACCAGCCAGTGAAATTGTTGTAGAAATAGAATGTGGAATTAGAATTCATACCCTGTTTGCCATGAAGTATAGTCATTGCTCTAATAGAATTAAGATTTCATCTTTGTTAACAGATTATGCCATAGGTGTATATAAGATACATGTTGTCATAAATGCTTTCATTTGGTTTGTAGTCTATATTTGACATTCTTTTGAAAAGTAGGTGTTATTTTGCATATGCTCAGGCTCAGTCTTACTTCACATCTTTGATTGTTTCTGAGGACATAGTTTTCTCAGAGCTTTGCTTCACTTGTCCAAGGTCATAAGGAATTTCAGCTTTTGTATGGACCACGCTGGCCCCTTGCAGAGCCCCTTGCTCTGCACACTTGGTGTGCTGTTAGTCAGCTTAGTATTGTAACAAAACACTTGACATAATTTACTTATAAAAAGAAAAGTTTTCTCTTGGCTCACTTTTGGATGTTCTGGTCCATAATAGATTGGCTCCATTGCTTTGGAGCTGTGGTGAGGAGGCAGTGCACCTTGGCAGGAGCAAATCTGCTTGTATCACAAGCCAGAGAGCAAAAGAATAAAAGGGTAAGGGTCTGACAGCGCCCTTCCACTATAGAGCCCCAAGAACTGAAGGACCTCTTACCAGGCTCCCCTTCTCAAAGTTCTGCCACATCCCAGAAGCACCACCCAGGTGACTAAGCTTTATAAGCGTTTGGGAGACGTTTCAGTTTTGAACTATACAGCACATACCCAGAATGATCAGCCAGTTATTTTCATTAAGACACAAAGAAAAGCATAAACAATGTTCTTATCCTTGTAAAGCAAATATAATAGCTTGAAGGTAAGATAGAACCATTGTGAAACAATTAAAAATACTCTGGGGGCTCTGGCTTGGTTATGCTCTTTCTTATGTACCTTTCTTTCAGCACACTCTGGAGGGTGGGCCAACACAGCCACCCATGAGAACAGTGCGGGAGTGTGCTCTTGGGGTGGGAATCTACAAGCTTGGAAAGTGTGGTAGACAGTCCTGAGCCAAGAGGCAGCTGGCCTCAGTGAAGCATCCCTGTAGTCTACTAACTTGTGTGACTTCAGCCAAGCCCCAGTACCAGGGTGGGCTTCTCTGTGCTCATCTGTGTAAACAGTGATGTCTCTCATCACAATCTCAACTGCATGAGTCCTTAAAAATGACTGAATTTGCAGTGTGGCTTGCTTTTATTGCCTTTCTTTGTGGAGAGTGATTCAAGAAGAAACCCAAGCTGGCATCTACTGTTAATGAGTTGTTAAAGTAGATGCTGGGCCACAGTAAATGGTGAGGCTGCACAAGGACAGCTTTTTGGACCAGGGTAGCATCTCCATCCTAACTGCTCCTCATCTCTGCTGAACACGCTCATTATTTGCAATCAGGCCACACAGTGACTTCTGGCCAGCCATCAGTCAAATCCTGGTTGTCTTTAGTTGGAGTTGGATTGGGGATATGTAGTCAGAATTCGGCCTGTTAGGGCAAAGCTTTGCAAGCTGTAGAACTTGGAAAAAGGCCAATGAGGGCTGTTTTGTTGTTCCCAGCAACTTGTGCATACTCTGATGCAAGATTTAGCACACCCCAGGATTATAAACTTACCAGCCCCTTGCCCTACAAGACTTTTTGTTCTGTGTTCTGAAATTGCAAACAAGCATCCTTGATGCTTTGAAGAATTTAGGAACTTTGCCACTGGCACAGTTTATGAAAGCTACCTGCTCCTACCTCCTACCTGCAAACACACCATGGGAGATCTCTGTAGGTTCCTGACACGTATTTCTTTGGGTCACCTCTGATTCTCCCAGCTAGCATGAATGTTGATCAGATTCCCTGGGTACTGAATTTTGTCATGGCCTTTTGGGGGTCACTGCCTTTGGCATCCAGCTGTTGAGGCCTGGTTCTATTCTCCTTGAAGACTGGGGCTCTGCCAGCTTCCTGCTGTAGCATTGGCAGGCAGCTCCAAGGAAGAGGGGCGAGCACCAGTCCTGCAGGCCTGCTGATGTCTTGCTGCACAATGGGCTACCTGGCTGGTTTTCAACCAACTAGAAGAAGACAAATCTCTCTGGTGAAGGACTTTTTCCCTTGAGATCTCAGAAGGATGCTGTGATTGCCCTGCAGCATTTCTGTCTTTCCTGCCCATCCCTAGGAAAAGAAAAATGTCCTCCCAAATGCTGTGCCTTCATTCTAAGGGATGGGTGTTTTGGTGAAAGCAAGGAGAACAAGAAAAAGATCCACTAGAGTTGCCAGGTCACGTTATTCAGTTGCTCATGGAATACTTGAAAATGTGTTAGCATGTACTTTTTGCCTGTCCTTCTGCTTTGAAATATCCTAAAACAGCAAGATATGTAAGCTTTTGAGGAACTAGGGCTTAAGTAGAATCAAGAACAGCACAATTTCTCAGTAATGTCCACAGACATATTTCTTTAGCAAAACTTGAGATTTGGATCCAAGCCAAAAAAATTTTTTTCTTTTGAAAGATAACTCAATTTTTAAATCAGTAGGTTGCAGGATGCTACACATACATGTTTTAGGATTCATATACAAGAGAGCCTTGTTTTATTTGCTGTAACTACTTTTGAGTACTCTTCAAAGGAAGTGAGCAGGGTATTATTATTTCTGCCCAAACCAGTAATGGAGAAAGTAACAAAACGGAAGCCAGGGAAATAAACCCTAAGTAATCCATCCTCTGCCCTTCCCTCCATTAAACTGTGCTCAAGGCAGCAGCAGTATGCACTGTGGTATGAGTGTGCCATCTTGTGGTATTGGCTGTTATAAGTGTTTTGTGATAAAAACATCCAGCTGTATGTAGTTCATGGTAGCTGGTTTCTAACACCTAGGGCAGTTCCTGGTATACTCAATATTTGTCAAATGAAACTTTTTTTTTTCCCTCAAACGAAACTTTTTGAAAGGACTTCATGTTGTGGCAGAGGATAATTGTTCTGTGTGCTACTGAAAAGTAGAACAAGATTTTGTTTGACAGAAGTCTTTAGTTGTGGTCCAAAGGTCATTGTTTCCATACTACAATAAGTGTTGACCAGTCTGAAGTACCCCAGGAAAATTATTTTTCAGATGCTGGGAACTCTGTGCCTGGAAATTGGAAATTTGTTTATTTAACAACAGGGGCCACTGTATTGATTACTTCCAAACTCTTTGCCAAGGCCTTCCCAGGACTCCCAGCTATCCTGGAAATTTCTTTTGTTCGTTCTTCTGCTTTAAGCCTGCTATTGGTCACAGAACACCAAAAATCAAACCAGCTAGTCCCCATAGGGCCTGTTAAAGAAAAGGAGGGCCAGATGAAACTCTTTTCCCCATAACTTCTTTTCCTTGCCTCAAAGAACAGCTCTGTGTTTGGGTGTTGCGGGGATGCTGTTGTAGAAAGCAGCAGTGCTGTATGTCATACCATCCCTTTGATAGAGTCAGGCTGCCATAGGAATAGACAACAAATGAACTTTTGGGTTCAATCTGTTACTCATTAGAGCATGATTTGTTTTTTCTTCTGAGGGAGTCAAGGACTCAGAAAAGAGTTTTTGCTAAAGACTATGATTCTTGACTTGGACCTGTGGATGCCCAATAGATAGCTAAAAGCAGAACAAAGCTTGGCATTCATTTTGTAAAACTGAGTCAAATCCCTTCTTGCTCTCCATATAGGCATGCTAGGCATTTAGGGAGTGTCTGTCTAGAACATCAAGGTCCTTAGCCCTAAATGAACCCAGCTTATCTTCACCTTTCTTTAAGACAGAGGACACCAAGATACGAGGTTTACAGGGACATTCAGCTATGTTCAGAAACCTGCACTGCCCTAAACCTAGGGTTATCTTGGATTCAAGGAGAGCCTTATGGGACTGAGACTGCCCCATACAAGAGCAGTCATCTCATGGGAGCAGAATTGACTCTCAAGATATAGGGATTCTTCCAGCACTATGAAACCAGGACTAAGAATGATCCTGGGGATCATTGGGGATCCAGACCCAAACCCACCACAGCATCCCATGAGCCTGGTCCTGTTTCTTTGCTAATAGGCCATTCTGAGCCTCCTTTTCTCACCAACTGGGGAAGCTCCTTCCCTATTTTCTCTTCCTGTTATGGTGCCAGCTTGATCTGTGCTCCCTTCTCTTTCTCTTACTTGCCAGTTTGAGCTTTTTCCTGTATATTCATGCCGAATGTGTCAGTTTTAATTTTCATTATCGCTGAAATGAAGACTCACACTAGCCAGTGGCACCTTGGCCTTTCAAATCCAAACAATTTTTTAAAAAGGGTGGTGTAGCTCAGTGTTAGAGTGCGTACTTAGCATGCATGAGGTCCAGAGTTCAGTCTCAGCACTAATAATAAGTAAATGAAAATAAAAAGAGAAAAAGCCACACTTACTAATTCATATGTAGAGAATTGAGTGGAATTGACATTTATGTGATGACTTTCTTGATAGGGAACTTTTCTGATGAAGCTGCCTGTCAATTTTGTGATAACAGGACTTAAAAAGGGAAGGCTGGAGCAGGCAGTGAGGTTAGCTTGCTCTTCAGTGATAAGGGTTCGTCACTCTTAGGGCCTTGCTCCTTCCTCATTGCCACCCTTCGGTGGAGCCCTCCCTGCACGATGTCCCTAATGGAGACATCTAGAGCTTTTAATGTGTTAAGTGTTGTCCTCCAAATCAGATCTCAGTCTTTGCTCCTTAATGCCCTGCCGGTCTCTGGTGCCCTTCACAAAAGTATTTTTAAGACCTACTTTGCAAGACAGGACTTTTGTTGAGATTTTAATTTGAAGTGAAATGTAAGTGAACCAATCCAACACATTCTGATAATTTAACAGCTCTGTTGGAGGGTGAGTAACAAGAAAGTCACTCTGAGTTCATCTTGCTCTTAGCATGACAGGTTTTATTTGGAAGTGCTGCTGGTTAGTGCAGGAAAAATGCTTTTTTTTTTTCTTCTATAGAAAGAGCTGTTGACCCCTTCCACCTATGAGGTGTTAGGAAACAGGAATTAAAAATAGTGTGACCCAGACACTTTGAGCAATAAAAAGCTCCTGCCTCTATCACATTGCTGATTTCCTGCCTCTTTTTAGTAAGCAAGGGAAGTATCTGGTATCTAAACACTAAAAAGGTGAACAATTCTATTCTGGGAATCTTGCAGTATCAGAATTAGAGAAGTTTTTGCAAAAGGACAAAAGCTCACATTTTTCTCTTCCTTTTATGTGACTTTTGCCTCATAGTTTTCTTCCCCACTTCTTCCTACCTCCACTAGCTAAATATTATGTCAGATTATTTGGAACTTCCTAAATAGGGGAGAAAAAAATCTTTTTCCTCCAATTTTGGCTCCTCCACCCTTTGAGAATATACCATCTGTGCGGAAGAATTTATAAAAAGACGGGAGGTTTGGGTGCTTGCTTCCTTTTTAGAAATGGTATTTACCCAGATCACAGTGAATCTGCCTCTCGCTTTCCTTGGCAGACGATCAGAGGGTCTGGATCTTCCCGTGCAGCTAGAGACCGCGACTAGACCTCAGGAGGTCTGATTGCAAAGTATCCAAGCAACTGCAGCTGTTGGGCTGAACCAGAGTCTGAGGTTGCTCTTCTAGGATGTTGGCCTCAACCCCTCAGCAGCCTCCCCTTCTCTGACAGATTTTTGCAGTGGTCTTTAAAGGGGTAGCAGATCAGCCACAACACCAGGGGGAGGAATTAACCAAAGGGTTTAGTTTCATTGGCGAGTTGAAAGCCATTCTTTTGTAAAAACAGTTGTCAGCATACCCATTCATCCCGTTTCTTCTCCATTTGTCTTCCTGTCCCTCAAATATGCAGTCCTTTCCACTTTGGGGCCTTTACCCTGTTGTTCCTTCAGATCAGTTTGAGAATGCCATATATTTCTTACAGAGAAATATGTCTTTCTAGCCTAATGAGTTCCGGTTATATTAACCTCCCTCAACCGCAGTTACTTCCATTGTGCAGTGTACATAACCATAGAACTGTCACAGAGCTGCAGGACTGAATGAGTTAATGTGTGGAAAAGGTTTACCAGTGTTCCTGGCACTTGATAAGTAATATATAAGCTGTTATTTGCTGTTACTTTTGTCATGATGTTGACAGTGATTTTACCTGTATATTATGTCCCATGTCCTCACTAAAATGTGCATTCCCTGGGGTGCAGGGGTTGTCTTCTTGCTGCATCCCTGGTTTCTAAAGCAGTGCTTACTCCATAGAGGCACTAAGAGTATGTTGATTTTTTTGTTGTTGTTTTTAACCTATTCTTGGCTCTCAGAGGATGAGCATGCAGAGCTTCCCCCTTTCTGACAGGCTGCAGCCCATCCTCCTCAAGCCCGCGGTGTCTTCAAGGGCGACAGGAAGTACTGATATGTGCCCCACAATGGAGTTGACTCAGAGGAAAGGAGCTCATTTCTGCTTTCACCTTGCCTTCTTGTCTTCCCTGCTGCCCACCCTTTTGGCCCCTAGCTTGCTCCTTTTGCCTGAGCCTGGCTGTCTCTGGTGTCTGGAGCCAGCTGGAAAGCCCTTGGCCTGAGAGCTCTCTTAAGCTGAGCTCTGCACAGGAACCTCCTAACCCAGCCTCCAGAACAGTGGGAGCTCTGAGCTCTAGCACAGCCTTGATGGCCTTCTGGTCACATTTCATGCCATGACAGTCTTTCTTGTGAGGTTTTGCTGGTCTTGTTGGGCCATGAGAAACCCAGGAGCACAGCCTGACCTGATAAATGGGGAAGTGAGCCACTGGGGAAGTTTTAAAATTTTAACTGATGGGATTTAAGTTTGCTCACGTCATAAACAGGAGAGCATTTTTAATTGACTAGATATTTTTGAAAAAAGTGAGTTTGATAAAATTGTGATAAGTACCCCCAATTATGAAGTATTTAGCAAAGTGTGTATCTTAAGGGTGTCCTTGGACATTGCTGAGAAATGGAAGTAAACTTTGTAACACACATGTATTTTTATATACATATTTTTATTAAAAATGTTTTAATTGGCAGTGAATCAGAAACAGTATCATAGTAAAGTTCAGCAAACATTTATTGCATGTGTCGTTTTATTACAAGAATCAATTAATTATAAATGGATTTTACTTAGTCAACAATAAAAAGAGATTAATTTTATTTTTTAAATTAAGTTTATTCATACATTTTGGGTATACATAATGATCATTTTCATTATAGGGAATTCATACCTGTATGTGATCTATCTTAATTCTTTTTTTTCACCATTCCTTATCCTCTCTTCAACCCACTCTTCCTCTATTTATAAAAGCCTTGTTTCCATTTTTCCTTCATTTATCATTTTTTTTGTTTCCCTTCCTTTTGATATTAATTTTAAAACTTTAAATAAATACTGTTTTTTTTTTGGCCTTCTGAAATTTCTGACTTTTTAGTTAATAAAATGTCTCTTAAATTGTCCACATTTTTTTTCCTGTTTGGAAAAAAATAAAACTAATAAACATGCTTTTAGATGGGCAGTTTCCTCTTTGGGGCTTAATATTAACTCATCAGTGAGGAAATATTATAAGTCACAAAGTTGCTTATAACTAGGAGCATAAGTTTGGGGGTATTGTAAGATTTCATAATGCTATATACTTAATGAATATTATTTTTCACTTGAAAATAGTTTGAAACTACAATTTACAGTGTAATAAATGCATTGCTAGTTTTTTAAAGGACGAAAATGTCCTTTAAAACACTGGGTCACAAATCTTCAGAGGATCATTGTTCTATGTCTTTTGAATATGTCTCAATATCACTTAGTTAAAGCAGCATCAGTTGGACCATTTGATAATTAAATTGAAGCAATCCTTAAAATGTTTCTTTGATTAAAACCTTTCTTAGTGTTTAGCAGGAGTGGTATTGCATTATGTGACTGCAGTCTTGTCTGTAGAATCCACTGACCCATAGATTGTACTAGGGCCAGAGTAGAGAATAGGGAGAAAGTAAGGAACAAAGAGGACCAAATGAACACATAATAGGTGCCGTACTCCTTCAAGTCTTATTATATATGAGGAAAAGGTCTGAAACCATTTAAAGATTCAATGAACCCATTTAATTAATTAATTAATTAAGTAATTGTTGGTTTTTTTTCATTTTTTAAAAATTTTATTTAAAGAGAAAAAAAAAGCAAAACAGAAAAAGGGGTAGAAACAATACAGAATTTCAGAAAAAAAAGCAGTAAGAAATCACTAGTTGATAAATTACATATTGTCTTCTAGTTGTTAAAGTTACAAAATTAAAGCATACAAAGTGGACATTCAAACAGTGAGACTGCAAAGAAGTTCAATGATCCAGTAACAACTTAGCAACATGGTTATCAATCCTACACACTTAAACATACATGCAGCCATAACTTTCTTTTCTTCTTTTTTACTTTTTAAGTCCATTATCTGCTTAGTTATATCCTGTTTCAGGTTGCTCAGTACCTTACTGACTTGTTGTTGTTATATACTTTTAATCACCTTATATAATTCTCTTGCCTTGATTTTGAGTTTCTCCTCATCCATGATGCATGGATCAGCTTTGGTGCAGTTGGGGGATTTTTGGAGGTATTTTATTACTTTCTTATCTACTTTTTTTTTTTGAAGGTAGCAAAATACAGCAGAATAAGACAGAACAAACCCATGCGACTGCAGTGCAGTAAAACTACCACAGAACCTCAGAGCAGGTCACCAGGGCACGAGCGATGGGCGTAATAGTACAGCCCATTTTGTTCACATTAGCTGTTCTTTCAATCAGGTAGAGAAAATGGAAGGAAATATTGAACTTTTAAAAACAGAATATTGAATAAAGCAGTACCATTAATCAAAACTGAGCAAATCAGTGATAAAAATATTTGCCTTCAAAGAGATGGTAGAAAGAAATCCCCCTTACTTGCCACGCTGTATACATTCATCCTCCAAAAAGATACTCAGACCGCCGGTGCCTACTTGCTAACGGGGGTGGTGATGGTGGATCAATGTCTGATTCTTAGCCCGTGCACTGGCAGGGCCCCAGCTGCTTACCAGGGCAGCGAGTAGGCCACCCGTTTTCCCAGCGCTCAAAGTTCCAACATGATGCAGAGCTCAGGAATCTCTGATAGTTCCCACCCCAGTGTACCAGCAGCTTGCTAGGCCCCCAGCTGCTTACCAGGGTGGCCAGTAGGCCGCCTGTTCTCCCAGTGCCCGAAGTTCCAACATGATGTAGAGCTCAGGAATCACTGATAGTTCTTGCCCTGGTGTGCCAGTGGCCTGCCAGGCCCCCAGCTGCTCACCAGGGCAGCAAGTAGGCTGTCTATTCTCCCAGCCAATTGTTGGTTTTTTTGAGGCAGGGTCTGGCCTCGAACACTGGGCGAATGTCCTGACTCTGCCTCCTATGTGCTGAGATTGCCTCCACACTTGCTGAACGAACACATTTAAATTAAGATTGTGTACAAAAGAGGACAGTTTTTTTTAAAGGCCATTATATTTAATTTATTTTATAGGAGGTTTCTGTTAATGATGATCATGCAACCTGTTTTAGGAAGCCTAATTCCTCATACAGTAGCCCATGTCCTGATTATATGAGGGAAATGAAACTGTAGGACTGACTTCAGTAAAGGAAATAAAAATTGGCAAATGTTTAAGATGTGTCTAACTAATTTAGTTCACACTGCTGCCTCAGTTTCCTTATGTGTAGTGGAGGATAACAGTGGCCCTGCCTCTCAGTGTCATGAGGATTAAATGAGTATATATGTAAGCCAGTGAGTTCAGTGCTGGCTGTTACTACTTGCCCTGCTTATTAATCTTCCAACAGAAATTTTAAAAAAATTTAAGGTGGAAGATACAAAAACATGGAAAGATATAAAGTACTTTGTTCTTTTTGGCAAGAGAACATCTATTAAGGAGAAAAGCATTTAGATTTTTAAATTCCTTATCAGTAAAAATAGAATTTTGCTAAAACATTTCAGCAATATATGGTTAAATTATAGCCTTTATTTTCCTTAAGGAATTTGTAATTCCTATTGGTTGCTTGGATTTATTAAGTTGTGTCCTTTGTAGGGTGAACAAGTGTCCCTGGGACGAAGGAGTTTCCCAGGATGAAGGATGTTAGATGCTAAAACGAAAACAATTCCACACAGATTGGGTTGAACAGTTGTTCATCCTTGAGGTCCTCTTTTTCACTCTGACAGGTAGTTTTTCAGTACATTTGTATTTCATTAACTATGAAATACCTTCTTAGTGCCATGCAGTACCTCTTGTCTACTCTGATGCCCTTGTCCCTGGACTACTTGCACCTGCTCTTCTGTTACTTCTGGGTTTTCTGCCCAGGCCAAGGAAGCACAGTGATTTAAACACCTCCCCCCAATCTCGGTTGGCTCAAAGGAGAGAGTGCTTAGAGCTGCTTCCAAAGAAAATGAGGCTTCTATAACTTGGGCTTCAAGATTTTGTACTCAGTACACCTTTCTCTGTAATTTCTTCCTTACTTATCATCATGATCCATGCCTATATTAGTCATCGTAAGCTATAATTAAAATTGTTAGACTGAGGACCAGTATAACAATGCATTTCTTAAGGGTCTGGAGGCTGATGAGTTGTAGATCAGATTTGGTGTCTGATAGGGTAAACTTTGTGGTTCACAGACGGTACTTTCTCAGTTTGTCCTTACTTTATGGGAAGAGGGAGGGGCTTCTCTCAAGTTTCTTTTATAAAGGCACTAATCCCAGCAGGAGAACTCCACCCCCCTGACCTCATCACTTATCAAAGGCCCCACTTCTTAATACGGTCCCCTAGGGGCTAAGATTTCAATATTTGAATTTTTGAGAGCAGAAACATTTGAAGAAAAGCAAATCCTCTTCCTGGCTTGGAGGCTGCTTGCTTTGTTCTCAAAGGACAGAGAGAGTGGACTGTAGTCTTATTTTTTCCTCAGGATACTAATCCCATGATGGGGACCCTGTCCTTAAAACCTCATCTACACTTAATTACCTCCCAAAGACCCTGCTTCCAGGATGCTATCACATTGGAGGAAAGGGCTTCATATATGATTTGGGGCAGGGGATACAGTTCAATGCATAACAATGCTTTTGCTTTCATGTAATCAACATGGTTCATCTTCTTGGTTTTGATTTACTTCTCTTGGATAGAATATCTTCTTTTTATTTATTTATTTTTTAGACAGGGCTTTTCTATGTAGCCCAGTCTGATCTCAAACTCATAATAATTCTCCTGCCTCAGCCTTCTAAGTGCTAAGATTACAGGTGGGTACCACTACATCCAGTTTTGGAATATCCTCTTTGGAGAAAATTCCTTCCAAATCATGTGAAAAGACCATACTCTGTGAAACCTTGAAAAATACTTTCATAGTTGGAACTTTTTTTTTTTTTTGTATTTATCATTTTTTTCCCTGCTGGTATCCACATGTGTGGGTTCCTTTTTGCATATTAGATTTTTAAGCACTAAATACAAAGCTCTATTCCTCCTGTCCTGTGACTCCTTCAATGCTTTGTGCGAGTGGTTACACATTCAGTGTTTTTGATCAACAAATCACTCATTTAATCTCAGTCTTGGTCAGATGCCAAGGAGAACAAATTAAAATAGTACTCTCTTCTACCTCTTTCATAGGAAGACAAATATAAGTGATATGGTTATATATCTTGCATCATCATGATAAAATGTTTGCATCATTATGTGAAAATCATACAGGTTAAGTATTCAAAGGTACAGTTCCAAGTGATTTTTCTATAGGCTGCATAGAGCTGGTTAGGTTAATGAGGACAGTGATCAGGCTTGGGCTGTTCTGTGTTATAAAAAGGGAGGTATCACTGAGTGTCAGGAGTATGCACATAGACTATGCAGGGCACATATAGATCTAGCCCACACTAAAGTGCTGTCTCATTTGCGTCTGTCACGTCATTTTAATTTTGTAATACAGCCTTTTCCAGTTGTGCCTTTTGCTGGTTTGGAGGTTACAGTTCAGAGTCTACCATATGAATCACTGAAATTCCCAGTCCTAAATTATTTTTTTAGGGATTATGATCTACACCCTCATTCACTCTTCCCCTGTCCTGTCCCTTCATTTATATCTTGGCTCCCATGACCCTTATTTTATGGTTATCCTCTGGAAATAGGAGGTCAATCTCTCACTCACTAATTGATTCTGCTGTGAGAACTGATGGTGCCACACCTGCTCTGAGAGTATGAGGAGATTTAGCACTCACATCTTGAGGATCTCTGAAGATAGTTGGACAGGCTTCCAAGCAGGTTGGCAAAAAACTTGAGGCTTTGGGAGGTACAACTATGTTGGGTGTTAACGGTAGTGACTGATTTGGGCTGTTGCTGGTTTGTTTTGAGCTTCTACAGAGCCAGAGAAGGTGGCACCTGGGCTTTGCTATCACTTCTCCTGATGGAAATCTAGAGGGAAGAGGGATGAGAGAAGCTTGAAAGCTGCCAGCAGTCATTAGAATGGAATAACATAAAAAATGGGTCTGGCTTCTCCCTGAATTACAGCCCTTCTCTGAGAGGCTTTTTCTGACCACCCCTCATCACTACTTGGTTTTCTGCTAAAGATGTATCTGATTGTTTTCTCCCCCATTAGATTATGAAAGCCTTGTCTGATTTGTTCACCAGTCAGTTCTCAGGGCCAAGATGGGTGGCTATCTTTGTTACTTTGCTTGTTGCTGAGACAAAAATACCTGACACCCACAAGTTCAGTTTGTAGAGGTTGCAGTCCATAGTTGACTGGTTCCAAGACAGGGTGGCATGGCAGACAGACATGGCAGAGGAGAAACAGTTCATGGTAGGCAGAAGATAGCAAGTTAAGCAAAAGATCTTAGCAGAGTCTTTCTGCTCCTTTTATACTCTATCCAGGCTACCAGGATTAGAGTGGGTGCCAGACCAATCAGTGGAGTGATTTAGTAATCACACACCCATAATATCAGCATCACACACTCTAGATGCAGCTACCTCTGAAAAAGCTCCACTTATGACCACATGATGTTTTGTGGAGACATCTAGACACAAACCCATTACAGAGGCTCTAGGTAGATATTTGCTGAAAGTACACTGTGGCATGAACCAGTCTGGTGCTCAGGTGATGGGCCTTATCTCTGACTCTTCCTCTCTGCAACATTCTCATCCAGTTCTTCTCATCTGGGGCTCCTGGGGCTCACCATGGACTTTCCTTTCTTAACATGGTTCATCTATGCTAGATGACCTCAGTGTTAGAGTGGCATTTGCTCCCCAAAGATTTGGAGATGTGATTAATTTGGAGGACTAGTGGTTACCCTCAGAATTTTCTGATGGTTAAGAACCTATACTTTGGCATGCAATGTGAATGAATTTATCTAGGCTTCTTAGTAATTATGTCTTTGGCAATTTATTCAGTGATTATATACATTTTTTTCATGTGTGACATGGAAATAATAATAGTACTCCCCTGTTAAATTATTTAAGCTGGTAGTGGGGCTTAAATAATTTAATACAGATAAGAGCTTAATAGTATATAGCATATGGAAAATAGTAAATATTATTTTTATTATAATTATTAGTCTTTTCTGTCATTTGTTCAGCTTCTACTTATTGATAAATAAATAAAAAATTTTTTGGTGTCTTGAGATAAGGTCTTTATGTAGCTTAGACTGGTCTTGAATTCACTGTGGAGCCCAAACTGACCATGAACTCTCAATGATACTTCTACCTCAGCCTCCTGAGTGCTTGAGGAGCAAAAAGTGAGTAGTAGGTGTCTGAGAGGTCACAGAGACTCCAGCATGTTGTGTCTGTCTTTTACTCTGAATGAGAGGGGAGCCCTTTTGTGTTTAGAGCAGAGGAATTACCTGTTCTCTTTTGCATTTTAACAGGATCATCCCAGCTGCTGAATTGATTATAGATTCATTTAAGGGGCAAAGGAAGCAGGGATACCAGTCAGAAGGTTGTAGCAGTACCATAATTCAGGCAAGAGATGCTAATGACTTGGCCCGATGTCTGCAGTGGAAAATTGGCCTCTGAACCCTAGCCAAAACAACCCCATTTTTGTTGGAGGATCCAACAGGCCCTTGCTGTGGTAGATGCTGAGGCTGTGTGCCAGACTGCATCACAACAAGCTGTCTTGATTAGTGCTCTGTTAAACTTGTGGCTTAGCAAAGGCGAGTGAGCCTGGTGACTTCAATATACTGCAGCCTGCAGTATACTCTTAATAAATTCATTTATTTGACAAGATAGACTTGTCCAAGTCATTCTTTGGACTGTTGGCCCCACTCAGTTTGGAGGCAGACATTTCTTTTGTCTGGGAAATTCACACAACAGAACCCCAACAAAACATGTAAAGCCAGGAGGCCATGCCTAGCAAACTCAAAGCAGCTGGCAAGAGCCTGAATTCATTCCCAGGCCCTGAGTGTGCACGGGTTGAAACTGAGCAAAAGGGAAGCCTTGGGCTCCAAGGTGATAAGATCACGCCCTGTGTCTGAAATCACCCAAGGCAAGGACAGGCGGGAGGTATAAGCAGGCCTAACTGGGCCACACCCAGTGAACTCCAAGCAGTTGACAGGGGCCTAAATTCAGTCCTGGGCCCTGAGCATGTGTGGGTTGAAACCCAACACACAGGGAATGCCTTGGATCATCGCTCCCAGGTGGTAAGACCACTCCCCACATCTCAAATCACAGGAGGACACATGGGAGTTCCTGCAGGCCTAAGTGGCCCACTCCCAGTGAACTCCATGCAGCTAGCAGTTGCCTGCTGTCTGCCCTGGGAGCCAAAAGTGGGCCAACTGATTCCCAGTGCAAGATTTTCTTGCTTGAAACCTGGAAACATAGGAAAATGACAAAAGAGCAAAATGCAATCTCAAAACTTCCAGCCTAACCCAAGTAAGCCTAGGAGACATGGACACAGAAGAAAATATAAGCCATACACCTGAAATTCTTGAAATGATAACAACTGAAGTATTTCAGATCCTAAAGGAAAATAACTTCCAACCCAGACTGATGTACTTTGCAAAACTGTCCTTCAAAATGAATGGAGAAATAAGATACTTCCACGATAAAGAATAACTGAAGAAGTTCATGACCACCAAACCAATCCTGCAAAGAATACTGAAAGACATTCTAGACAGACATAGGAAAAAACCACTAAGCGAGGCAAACAAGTAAACAGAGTGGAAAGGTAGAGAATCAACAGCAGAAAGGTAACATGTCAAAAGTAAACCAATATGTATCAGTTATAACCATTAATGTAAATGGCCTCAATTCACCAATTAAAAGAAACAGACTGGCAGAATGGATCAAATAACAACATCCAGCCATGTGCTGTATACAGGAAACCCATCTAACCCAAAAGGAAGCTCATAGACTGAAAGTCAAAGAATGGAAAACAATACTCCATGCAACAGGATCCCCCCAAAAAGCAGGGGTAGCTATTCTATTTGCAGACAATGTGAACTTCAAACCAAGAATAATCCAAAGATATAAAGAAGGTCACTACATACTAGTTAGGGGGAAACTTCAAGAGGAAGAGATAACAATCTTAAATATCTATGCACCAAAGAAGAACGATATTTTCTTTAATAATTGATGCTGGAAAAACTGACTTATCCATATGCCAAAAACTGAAACTAGACCCATGCCTATCACCATGTACTAAACTCAAGTCTAAATGGATCAAAGATCTAAATATTAAAACAGAAACTCTAAATTTGTTGGAAGACAAATTAGGTAGAAACCTTGAAGACATAGGGATAGGTAGAGAATTCATGAACAAGAATCAAACTGCACACGAAATACTTCACAGAATCAATAACTGGGATTGTGTCCTATTAAAGAGTTTTTGCATGTTGAAAGAAATCTCCAGCATAGTGAAAAGAAAATTCACAAATTGGGAAAATATCTTAATGAACAGTCCCTCAGATAAAGGACTTCCTCTAGAACATATAAAGAATTAAAAAATATCAAATTCCCCAAATTCAAAGACCCATTCCAAAAATGGGCATCTGAGATGAATACACAGTTCTCAGATGAAGAAATACAAATGGCAAACAAATAAATGAAAAAATGTTCAGCATCATTGGTCATTAGAGAAATGCAAATTAAAACAACACCAAGGTTCCATCTCACTCCAGAAAGAATGGCCAGGATCAAGAAAACTACCAACAACAAATGCTAGAGAGGCTACGGGGGGGTGGGGGGGTGGGGAGGAACTCTTCTGCCCTGTTGGTGGGAGTGTAGACTAGTGCAACCACTGTGGAGGTCAGTCTGGAGATTCCTCAAAAAGCTGGGATTGGAGGTCCCATTTGACCCAGCTATCCCACTTCTGGGCATATTCCTAGAAGAACTGAAAACATCACGAGCACACCCATGTTTATAGCAGCACAATTTGTAATAGCCAGACCTTGGAAACAACCTAAATGTCCATCAACTGAGGAATGGATAAAAAAATTGTGGTATTTTTATACAACAGAGTACTACTCAGCTATAAAGAATGATCACAGTGAGATATTTATAAGTAAATGGATGCAACTCAAGACCATACTCATAAGTGAAACAAATCAAACTCACATGTGTAAATACCATATAGTTTCCCTAGTGTAAGAAATAGAGTACATAAGATATAAAAAACTCAATAATTATAGTGAAAGGATAAGAATCTGCTTAACGGGGAAAAACAATATCTCAAGGAAAATGAGGAAAAAGAAAAAGGAAGGGATAAGAAAAAAATGTCTAAAATTATATAAATACACTTAGGATAGCTAAGATGATTATGCTACAAACTCTATAAGTTCTTAGAAAAGAATAGTTAACATTCACAGGATTGGAACAATTGTGCATATTATTGTATAGTGGTGATCTGAGGAACTCTTGAAGATCATTATGTGAAATAACAACCCTGGTTATGCTCATACCACCTTGTTTTGAAGGCCTATATTGTCAGTGTTTTGGGCTCTTTGCTATTTTATTTATATGTCTTTTTCATTTCATGTTTTTCTAGGAATTTGATTTGTCTTGTTTTATTTTGTTTTTCCCTCTAATACAGAAAGGATAGGTATACATGTAGAGACTCATGCATGCATAGAACTTCTAAAGAGTTTATGAGAATCAATTATATAATGCACAATGAAATAAACAGCTACTTTGAAGAAAAAGAGACACTAAGGTACCCAGTGCTGATTCTGTAGGGTCATGATGTGAAATCCAGCAGTACTACTATTCTTTGTTCAGAGTGATTTTAGTCTGTTTTTTTTTTTTAAATTTCAACATACATGAAGGTATGGACAGCTATTTTGAAGAGAATGAGAGACATTATGGCAGCCATTGTTGACTTCCCTCTTGTCTGGTCTTAAAGACTTTCATCATCCTGTTCTGATCAGTTCAATACTATTTTGTTTTGTATGAATTCAATGTATGTGAAGATACTGACAACTATGTGGAAGAAAACAGGAGACAATATGATAGGCAGTGAAGATCTCTGGTTGTCTTGCTTTGAAATCTGTCTCTTACATTGTTATCTTATGATCTGTTTTGTTCTGTTTTGTTACATTTAATCTTACCCTCTTGAAAAGTAAAATTAAAAAAAAAAACATTTAAATCCAGGAGACTGGGTCCAATCTCCTGAAAAGGAAATGTAGACAGAAAAAGAGAGGTTTGGAAAGTGAGTTATGAGGTGGGTAACTGCATTCAGAGCAGTGATCCTCAACCCAGGTAAGCCTCAGCATCACTCAGGGCCACTTGATAGCCCACCATACTTGGGTCCTTTCCTACATGAATTAAATCAGAATCTCTAGGAGTGAGCTCTAGCACCATTTTCTTTTAAAAACTTCCTAGGTGATTCTAACATAGAGGGAGGGTTGAGAACTCATGGGTTTAGAGGTTGGGAAGTTAAGGACCTAACAAAAGAGTCAAGCAAAAGAGATGCCAAAAAATTACCAAGTGAAAAAAAAATTACCAGATGGTGCCTGGAAGCCAACAGCAGAAAGTCCCAAGGAAATAGGGAAGATAATTTTACAAAATGCTGTCAGTAGGTTGAGTTAGAGGCATCTGAGAGTCACCAGTGGCTTAAACACAGGACACCATTGGTGACCCTAGAAAGAGCAGTGTTAGTGAAACAGTGAGCGGAAAAGTCTGATTGGAATGAGTTCAAGAGAGAATGGAAAATTTAAAATTAGAATCAGTTAACATCAACAATTTTTTCAAGGAGTATGTCAGTAATAGGGAGTAGAGAAACAGGATACTAGTTGGAGGGAGAGATGGGCCAGAGGGGGTTTTCATGATAGCATATTTATATGGAGATGCTGACAGGAATTATCCAATGGAAAAGAGAACACTAGTGATTCAGGAGAGAAGAGGGGGACCTACTGGAGTCCAGTCTTTTAGTGAGATCCAGGGCCTTTGTGGAGAGCTGGTCTGCATAGGACCTGGGCTTTTTGCACACAACTGCAGGAGAAAAGGCAGAAGCTGAGACTCATTGCAGACAGGAGGGTAGATATGGGGCTCTTTTCTGGAAGCTCCTCGAAATCTCTGATGGACACTTATGCCAAATGGTCCTTGGTGGCCCTGGTCCTGCAACTTGCAGGATGTCAGCTGCATCAGCATCAGTAGCAGATGCCCTTTGCAAGTCCTGTCCTCACTCCTGATTTACTAAGCATTTGGGATAAGTGGAACAGTGCCTCCTGCTGTAAACACAACTCTTCGTGTGTATTTATGTGTTTCTGCTATGCTCTAGACACACATAAATGTCTACCCATATTTAAAAAACAAATGTAAACAAAAGTAAATGCATATAAGAAAAGTCTGTGTTTCATAGTGTGGGACACTATACTGAGTGTTCTGTGCAGTCTTGTGAAACCACACGGGGGCACTATGTCTTTAAAATTGTAGTATTGTGTATTCTATTCAGTTGATATCTTTGACATTCAGTTCTTGAAATTTATTTTCCTTTTAAATGAGAAACTTGTGTCATAATAACAAAATATGTTCTGTGCCTCATAGAACACTTTAAATATTGTTGACTTCTGGGTTTTTAATATAATCCAACCCTTGAGTCTTTTATAGCTGGTAGTTAAAGGACAGTGAATATTTTTCTTTTTTCTCTGTGACACGCTTGCAATGCAGACCGTGGGCTAGCAGCGAATTTAGCTTGTGATATCTGAGATAAGATAGATGGAAATAGGAAGTTTGAGAGAATTTGGAGAAAATGTCTTTGTCTTTCTTGGTTCCACCCCACCATTTCCCAGCTCTCAAGTTTACACTTTATGGTGTGAAAGAAAATTCTTTTGAATTATTTTCTGTTTTTAGTAAACCTGTCAGATTTATTTATACAAACGAAAGGCAGAGGTAGTAAGTTTTGGTACCAAAATCTCTGCCTTTCATTTGTATAAATAAATCTGATAGGTTTGGTATTAACTTACTGGTCTAGCAATATAGAAGTTAGTGATTGCACATAATTTAGCTCAAATGACAAGTTAGAAGTTAATAATGGGTTTTAGATTTCTGGTTTTGCAGTTTTTGGATGAGTAGTGCTTGCCATATTGATGGAACAGTGCCAGGTCACTGAGGGTGTAGCACCCTTCAATTGTATGAGGATATAATTGTGGGGAAAGATACAATGATACCCATCATAGTTGGTATGCTAGATTAATAAGTGTTGATTATGGCAAGTGTTTTTCAATTTCAAAATGTAATGCTAAAGTAATCTATAATCTTTGAATGCCAGTAAAAAAATCAGTGTCGTGAATGTGACGGCTTTATGGAAGCTATTTATATGGGTTAACAAAATGGTCAGAAGTGGACATCATAAACTAAATAATTACAAAACCTGAGTTTGTACATTTTCATTTTTTAACCATTTCATGTTTTTCTCAATTCACCGTGAACTGGTTAACTGTTAAACCTTAAACTATGCATGTTAGGGTGCTCCTGGCATATTTTGTATCCTTACCATGGTTCATTCATTGTATTTCATCCTAAATATCACGTTACCATAATAAGCAGGTGTGTTTGCCTCTAGACACAAGTCTAATGTACCTGCACTTTTACTTTATTTTTTATCTTTTTGTCTTTTTGAGACCGGGTTTTGTTATGTAGTTTAGGCTGGCCTTAAACTCACTTTGTAGCCCAGGCTGGCCTGGAGCTAACAGAAATCCTCCTTCCTCAGCATCCTAAATTCTGGGATTATACACATATTCTACCACACCCAGTTTGATACCCACCCTTTTAGAGCTTCTCTTTTTAGTTTTGTGATAGCATTAAATGATTTCATATCTTTGAGTTGTGTACTTAAATGTTTTTCAAAACAGCCGACAGCTTTGGCGAACAAAGCGATTAAATCCTAGGAATTGATGTGAGACGTGCTACACACTGTGCCCTCGGGCCTGGATTCCAACCCACTCTCTCTTCATGTTTTGTTCAAACTTAATTCAGTTTTGTTTTCCTTGGACCTCTTCAAATTTTCCAAGTGCAAATATTGTCAAGAAATAGAAATTCAAGGAACCTCAAAACTGCCTTAAATTTCTTCTCCCTGGTCACATGGGTCTTAACGATTAGTTTTGAGTTCTGTCCATGGTCTTGTAGATGAGTTGTGGCAACATTGCTGAGGGTGCTGTGGATCCTCACAGAACATTATGTTTTCTGTGATTGTTTGGCGTCATGTTATTTCATTAAGTAAAAAATCAGTGCTGAGAGCCTAAGTGTAGTCTAAGCATAAATATGTGACTTTACATGGAAGATTGAAACAAATGCAGAGATTTCAGAACCTTAAAATCAGTACTTTATGTAAAGACATCAAACATAAAAAACAAGGAGATCTATGATATACTGACATTGCTTTGAAGAGGGACATTGCAGCTATTTTTCTTTTTGCATTTTTAATTGACACATAATGTACATATTTTTTGGGTCCAGTGTGATATTTCAGTGCATATATTCAGTCAGTGTGTAATCTGGGTAATTGGCATATCTATCATTTATCATTTATGTTAGGACATTTAAAATCTTGTCTAGACTTTCAGAACTGCTTTAGAAAGTGGCAGAAATGATGGGAATAAGTGTTTGAATTGAGGGTGTATGTGCTGAAGAGAATTAATGGTATTGTGTCTTTAATACATTTTTAAAGCATTTAAAAGTCCTCTGCTAGCTGTTTTGAATAATATAATTAATTGCTGCCAACCAATTTTGTAATTTTCAATGTTTTAGAAAAATTATAGTAATAGAAATTATTTTTGATTACTGTGATTTTATATTAGACTGAATTAGTGACTTTACCACATTCTTGCAATTGCTTTCCTTGTTATGATTTAAGACATTGGTGTGTTCTTTACTGTAAAATAATTAATGGTTTCACATTCCCTCCATCACTTTTCTTTGATGGTTATGAACTTTGTGTGATTCATCTTTGCCCTTCACCCAGAAATACCAAATAAACGGTGCTTATTTGTAAGAGTTAAAGTAAGAGTAGCGGCTTGAGTCATGTATATTTGGTTGAAGATGATGCAGAGATTACTAGAGGGGCAAGATGCAAGTACTAAGCAGATTGCTGCAGAGAAGCTGTGAGGGTCTTTGTTTCCTGCAGGTCTTATATGATGGGTTTATGTGCAGTCACTACAGTTGTAAGGGAACTTGTCTGCTTTCTTGTGAATTTCTGATGCTGGATTAAGGTGACATATTTGAAAATAAGGACTTGATAGTTCTTGAAACCATACAGCCTTAATTTTAGTGTGTATGTTGTAGTAAAAAAAAATCTTTTCAGGAGGAAGACAAAGTATAAAAATCCAGTGTTTATAAGATAAAAGAATAAGTGATACCCTTCTTAAGAGACACAAGAATTGAAGAAACAAGGAAAGAAAAAAGAGAAAACCAATTATTTTTAACTTTTTAAGTTTTCTTCCTTTCCTATTTAAGATTCAGTGTCTAGTTCCTTCGGGTTATTTCCAATTCTGTAAAGTCTAAATCTAATGCTGTTATATCCTTGATGTATCATTCCTAATTTACACATGAGTATATGGGAAGGGAAAATAGACATTGTTTTAATATTTAGAATGAGTGTTAAGTATTATCAAAAGAATATTTTCATACACACACATTTTTTTAATCTCACATTCACTAGTGTTCTACTGAAATTTCAAGGTGAACCAACGTTGTACCCCAAAAGGCTGCACCCCAAAATAAAATGAAAATTGTAAAAAAGCAAAAAAGAATAAAAAGGTCAAGACATCTTGGAGGGAAAAGAAGAGAGCGCTTATTTATTTAGGCTGGTCTCCAGCGACACAGAGTGAGGGTGGAATTTACGCTGCTGTGCAACTGGGCTAAGATTTGGGGGTGGTTTATAAAGGGGAAAAACTGCAAAGATGTGGGGGAGCCCCACACCTGTGCATTCCTGAAGAAACAGGACATCCTGTTTTTTTTTTTTTTTAAAGGTCAAAGGGCATGGTGTATACAGAACAGAATAGTGGCACTAAGAGATTACAACAACCAAGTGTTGAGATGATGGGTTAATGCAATTAATATCCCTGTTTTTGTGAGGTCAAGCTCTGCCTGTCAGAAGAGTAGTATTTCTCCTTAATTGAAGATTTAACACTTTGCATACCAAATCTGTAGTTTTTTAAAATTTGCAATCATCCTAAAATGTATATGTGTTTTTCTTCTTGCTTAAATAGAAGATAGAGAATGTAAATTGAAAAAGCAGTTTTACTGTCTGGATGCTATTTAAAACATTAGTTTGGGGCAAGCCACAGATGCAGGTGGAAGATTAAATATGTATTTAAATCAGACATATTTTAGGTGCCCTAGTTTAGTCTTTTGCCTCCTCTCATTGTTTCAGAAACGGAAATGCCTTGTGCTTTCCTTTCAGGACTTCATTTTCTAGGGGTACTCTCAATTTTAACCTTGTGACTACTGATGTCATCTGTCAGTTATCACCATGGGTTATGCTCTTAAACTTGAATCTCTCTCTGCCCTCTGAGAAGTTTACATGACATCTAAGGATATCCCATCCTGAAATCAGGAGTAAAAACAAAAACCCACCAATTCTATATAATGTCTTCCTCAACTACTACTGGATCTTTCTGTCCTTCCTTCGTTGTTAAACTGTATAGAGAGCAGTGTTTACAGCTTTCATTTCCTCATGTCCAGTTCACCTCCCAGAAAGCAGCGCTTGGCTTCTTGGCTCTCTGCTCTATCACAATGTGCTCAGAAAAGTCATCTTGACTTCACTGCCAAATTCTGGGACTTCATAGAATGCTGCTTATCCTCTCTGGAGCATTTCATCCTTCTGAAAATCTTCATCCTTGGCTTTGAGATATTCCTCTGGCTTGACTGCATTCCAACCCCTCTTACTACTTTTTCTGTTTTCTTAGTTGGCTTCTCTGTAAAGACTTAGCTTTGTTAATGGTTAGAGTTCTCCAGAATTCTAACCTGATCACATTATTCCTCTACACTTCCTTCAGAGAAATGTACCCATTTTTGTGCTGAAGACTCAAGTCATCATTTTCAGACTATGTTACTTTCCAAGAAGGCAAAAGACAAAATGGTCCTTTGGTGCCAAAGAATCATAACTTTGCAGTCATCTAGAAGTGTCCTTGCAAATGAACAGACTGTTGTTCAATAGGCAGCAGTAAATGTTTCAGAAATGTTGTTACTCTATGGTAGACATCACAGTTGCTAACACATACCACTGGGTATGTTAAAATACTTCATTGGAGTTCACTTTTTAAATTAACTTTTCATATAATCTAGTGTTTTTTTCTTTTTTTTAGGTTTAACTGTTTTTTTACTTCTTTGCTTCATATTCCTGGTCGAACTTTGAAATTCCATTGTGAAAAACTTCCTTATACAAACTGTTCCATTATTGCTGCTTGGTTAGACTGTGTATATACAGGCTTCTATATTTTTTAGGATGGTGCTTCATGACATAACCTTATTCTTCACCATTATATCTTTTCTTTGAGACAGGGCCTTGCTATATAGCACAGGCCGACCTTGAACTCACAGTGATCCTCTTGCCTCAACCTCCCAAGTGCTGGAATTACAAGCATGCACTACCATACCTGGCTTCACCATTATATATTAAGAAAGCACTATTTTTCTCTTTGCCTTTGGAACCAAGAAAAAGATTCATCAGAAGCAAAAAGAATATGTAAAAAATTGGGAGGTAATAGTAACAAGGGCAGTTTATGGGTCCATGTATAGACTCTCTTCTTGTTATTTTGTCCAAAACAATAGGAAAGCAGTATTGTACTTTTGCTTCTCTTGAGTCTTGACCAGTTCTTACTAAGGAGCCAATACAAGGAGAAATCCTTGGAGGGTCGGGAACAGGATCTTCATTGGAATCCCACCCAAACCCAGATGGATTTACAAATGTTGGACAACCTCTTTCAGTTAAGCTATCATGGCTCTGACATCATACATGGCTACCATTGGAGATGTTTTAGTCTAAGGAAGTTCTTCTTTCCCCAAAGTTATGTTGTAGTCAGGGCTCACAAGGAAAAGATTTAATTCAAGACACATAAATTATAGGATTATTTTATAATATTCGCCCAAAGAGTCAAATGCAAAAGAGAGTGGGGGAATCTGTCCATGCATGAGAGACCCAAAAAATCCAACTGAGGGCCTGGATCCCACAACAGTGTTCCTCAAGAGTACAGCAGAAGATGTAGAGCCCACCACAATGTCTCATGCAAGTCTATATCAATGATCTGGGGTTGGGGATTTAGCTCAGTGGCTCAAGTACTTGCCTTCTAGTCATCTTTGGATTCACTTATCCATCCATCCATCCATCCATCCATCCATCCATCCATCGTTACTCATTAAACATGTAATGAGCCAGGCATGGTAATGCACACTGTAGTAGCTACTTGAGAAGTGGAGCAGCATGCGCTGCTTGAAAAGTGGACACACACACACACACACACACATCTGCTGAGGAACTGTGCTGGATATAGGAAACTACAAATCTGAGAATAATTTCCCTTCATTTTGTTATCTCACTTTATCTTATATAAACATCTAGCTTTTTGCATTAGTTCAAAGTTGGAAAATATTCCTAATGCATAGAGGTAACAAGAAATGATCTGGAATAACTTCTGTCACCCATTTTTACTAATGGAAATGAAGTTTGAAAATTACCATCTTATCCAGTGTCCTCAAAAGCCTGAGTTAAAAATTACTCCCAGCTATAAGCAGCAATGCCACAGTGGGCCTTGTTCAACCTGAAAATCTGGTGGTTGTGCCATTGTCAATGAACATACAGTTAAGGAAGACAAAACACCTTGTGATATGTGTTTGCTTTCTCCCAACCCTCAACCAGCCCTTTTCCTTTGACTATATCCACTCCATCAGTGAATTTCTTAGTGTTCCGTTAGCCTGAGAAATAGTCATGTCAGCTTTCAAGCACCTACTTCTTCATAGTTTCAGTTAAGTGGAAAGTATGCTCAAGTATTGCTATCATTGTCTTTTAACATAGTGTACAAAATAAAGTAAATCTTTAACTTGCTGTGTTTTATTTGGAAATGGCTTAACATCAGGAATATTATTTTTTTCCGTGTTCTGAAAATGAGTCCTTCTTCCTATGTGTGTCTCAACCTTGATGCTCTTAGGTCTCAGAGTGTCTTTGAATGTTTGTTTTTTAAAACTTGTTTTCTCTGTCTCCTCCCTCTCTTTCTACCTGCTTTCTTTCATTACTCTCAATGTTTCTACCTGAAATCTCTCGTTTCTCCATGACCTGCTTCCCTTTTTGCTTGGAATCTGAAGCGATCCTTAAAACTAGATGACTTTTGAGGACTATGTATAAAATTGGAAGAAATAGACTGGTCAGAAGTCAGAGGATAATTCTGAGGTATAAAGTACAAGAGACCTGCTGTCTTAGGATTTCGTTTTCTGTTTTTTCTACTCTGAACCTTTTTTTTAAGGCTGCCTTCCATTTCTCAGAACAGATGGAGTTGGTTCGTCTGTGTGTAGCCACTCATGAGATGAGTTTGAATAGGTCATTTTTCAAAGGATGGTCTGCCTAACCACCTGCATCTGAATCACTCAGGATGCTGGTAAAATGCATTTATAGTTCATGTATCACACTTTAGTTATGTTGTATCAGTTTCTTGATGGAGGGTGCATAAGTACACTTTCATAAGTACCTGTTATTTGGATGCTGTAGAGCATGAGAACTACTAAAATGGGTGTTTTCTGGTGTTGCTAATCTGACCTATGCTTTTCTTATATTTGTATAGCTTGAATATCTCTATGCTTGACCTGCTTAGGACCTGACATGTCTGAGATTTGGGATTTTTTTGGGGGAAGTTTGCATATTCATAATGAGACATTTTGGGAATGGGATCCAAGGCTAAACACAAAATTCATTTGTTTCAAATATACCTTACACATGTAGCTTGGGTGTAATTTTATTCAATATTTTTTAGTGCACTTTTATTTTGATAGTGACCCATCATCAAGTGAAGTGTAGAATTTTTCACTTCTGGTGTCATGTTCGTGCTCAGAAAGTTTTGGAATTTGGTTTTTTGAAGGGTTTATTTTATTTTTTATTTTTAATTGTTATGTACTGCTATGTTCAATTTTACTATGCCTGATGATATGGACAATTCTATTGACGATAACAAGAGACATCATACTAACCATTGTAGATCACCTTGTATTGTAGTTTTATGTCTTTTTCATTTCGTGTGTTTCTAGGAATTTGTTTTGTTTTGCTTTGTTTTTCCCTCTAATACAGAAAGGATAAATATACATGTAGAGACTCATGCATGCGTAGAACTTCTAAACAGTTTATGAGAACTGATTATATAATGCACGATGAAATGAACAGCTACTTTGAAGAAAAAGAAATACTAAGGTACCCAGTGCTGATTCCGTAGGGTCATGATGTGAAATAAGCAATACTATTATTCTTTGTTCAGAGTGATTTTAGTCTGTTTTTTTTTTTTTAATTTCAATATACTTGAAGGTATGGACAGCTATTTTGAAGAGAATGAGAGACACTATGACAGCCATTGTTGACTTCCTCATTGTCTGGTCTTGAAGACCTAAAATGCCTTCATCATCCTGTTCTGATCAGTTTTATACTGTGTTGTTTTGTATGAATTCTCTGTATGTGAAGCTGTGGGCAACTATTTGGAAGAAAACAAGAGACAATATGATAGATAGTGAAGATCTCCAAGTGTCTTGCTTTGAAATCAGTGTCTCTTACATTGCTTTCTTATGTTCTGTTTAATTTTACCCTCTTTAAAATAAAATTTCAAAAAATTTAAAATTTTTATTACTACATGTTTACAGTACATAATGATTACACTGGTGAATATTACATGTATGCAGTGCATCAAAGTTTTGGATTTTGGATTTCATATTTTCAGATTAGAGATGTTCAGTCTGTAGTTGCAGATTTATGCAATGCTTAGTGAAGTAGCAAAACCTAATGGCTAAATGTGGAGGCACTGGAGACAGATTGCCTGGTTTAAAAATCCCAGTTGTGAGAAATAAATTGGACACACATGTTTAAACATTGCATTGTTTCTTTTGTGTGAGAAACCGAAAGGGCAAATAAGGACCAAAATGGGTAATTGATATTGGGAAGCAGGAAGAAAATGTTCAAATGGGAAGGGAAACAATGGAGGTGAGAAGGATGGAAGAAAAAAGGAAAACAAAAGAAAATAGAAGGGAAAAAAAGGGAACCAAGCTTTTGAAAACAAGGAGGGGCAGAAGGTTGAAGGGAGGGGACAGGAATGGGAAAAAAACAAGAGTCAAGATATATCATGTACAGGGCTAGGGATTTAGCTCAGTGGCTTAGGTGCCTACCTGGCAAGCGTGAGGTCATGAGTTCGATCTCTGGTACCAAAAAAAAAAAAAAAAGATATATCATGTACAGGTACAAATTCCCTGTGATGAATGTGATCATCATGTATACCTAAAATGTATCAATCAATTAATCAATAAATAAATAAATACATTGTCCAATGTCATAGTAGTTAACAGGTGGGATTTTTTTTAAGTTAATTTTATTGGTACACTCTTGATATGCATAATGATCCCATTCATTATAGGAAATTTGTATCTCTATGATATAACTTGATGCTTTTTTTTGTTTATTTGATATTGGGCAATGTAAATATACTCTTTGAGCCTTGGTTTCCATATATACATACATATACATATTTATTATTGAGATGATTATAATATCTGCCTTATGGAATTGTTACATGATTATAGATTAAAGAATTTAAAACAGTAAGCACAGAGGGAGTAGTAGCTATTACTGTTGTCATATATTTGTATAGTGGCTGTGTCATATTTTTTGTGGCTTGTCCAAAGCAGAGATATACATAAACATATCTTTCCCAATCAACTTCATTGCTGGGCGTGCATACATTGACATGAATACCTGCTATCATGAATGACATATCATGACCTAACTTGAAATAGCATGACTGTAGGTCACAATCATGTTGACAGTTTTTCTTGCCTCTTGGAAAACAAACTATGTTTGAAGGAATATCATGGTTATGAGCTTTAGGTTGTTACATATATTTTATACTCAAATTGTCAGACTAATCAGAGTATTCAAACCAGAGTAGTGGTTTGTTTTAAACTGAGACAGAAATCAGCTTCTTATGTGTGCACCAAATTGTGCAGTAATTTTAATGAAATCCCATACAGAATTGGACTGGTTTCTATGGCAACCTGAATTCAAAATAGGATCTTAGGAGCTTCTTCAGGATAGAAAAAGCAAATTCATCTCTTCTATAGTTAAGAAATACATAGTTTGTACAAAGTATTTTCTAAATGGAACTTTCATTTTCTTATTTTACCATTAATTTTTAAGTGTTGTAGTACTACATTCCTGCATTTCTTCTCTATTTCTGAATGAGAATCTCAAGCTATCCTAAGTGCTTATTTTGCTATGAATAGCTAATATTTCACTTTGTTGCTTGTAACAGATGCACTATGTATTTTTGTCTTTTCTGACTAATAATAATTAGTGAGAAGAGAGAGTAACTGTTACTCAATCCCCAGGTTAGCAAGTCAATGTATTTTTAGTTGCAACTTGAAGAAAAAGCTTTTGAGTGAATACTTAATTTTTAATAGATGTATTTTAGCATGTGTTTTCAGAAACAATTCCAAAATTTGATCTCATGATCATAAAGATGATGTCTTTTGCAGATACTGACTCACTGACTGCAAATTACAAGTTACCTTGGTAAAGACAGGCAAGGTTTTATTATGGTAATAGAACATTTTAAAATGTCAGTGGCTTACGGCAACCCAAGTTTATTTCTGATTTTCACATTCTTACCATTGCAGGCTTTCTGGAGCTCCTCTTGTCAACTCTACTCTGAGCCCCGGATTGGTAGAACAGCTCCCATCTGGAACATTGTTCATCGTAGGGCAGAGGGAAAAGAACAGAATGAAGGAATTGCTGACTCTTACAGCTTCTAACTAGAAGTGACTCAAGTTTGTGCTCACAATTCATTGTCCAGAGCAAATCCCGTGTCTGGGCCTGAATCAATGTTTTGGAGAAATATAATCTCTGCAAGGCAGTGTATATCAACCTCTTTTATGGCAAGAAAGTTTGTAACAGGGGTGTTGGGGCTTGTAGATAAGACTCTTTTTTTCTTTTTTAAGAGATATTGGTGGTAGGGTGTAATGGTAAAATCACAGAATTTTAATACTATCAGAAATGGCCTATGTGGGCTTGGGGGTTTATTAGACTCCCTTTAGCCATTTAGGAGCAGAATGGACAGTAAGCCTCAAGTTTGGGTTGTTGGTATAGCTTTAGTGGCAGAGTGTTTGCCAAATGTGTGAGATCCCGAGTTTGATCCCACCTCCATCAAAAACATAACTAAAAAACAAATGGAAAACCAACTACTTAAACAAACAAAAATCCCCAAACCCTGCTCACATTTTTTTGTTCAAATGTAGCATTCTTTTCTCTTTAGAATTAGGAAGCTTGATTTCATAGTTTTGACAGATGAGCTCTCAGAATAAGATGCAGTGTACTCAGCCTTAAGTTAAAGCACCATGTTTTCCATTTATTTTTGTCCTTCTGATTAATATTGTTTTGGATGATTAAATGAAACATTTTAGTATCTAATAGTGGAACAACGTGCAAAAACGTTTTTATAATTGGTTCTCTGAGGCATGGGGCCTCTGAGAGATAAAAATGGCTAACAAAACATCTTTTCTAATGGTAGATTTTCTAAATTGACTTGAAATTATGATTCTCTGGAGTGTGCCAAAATCATCAGTAAAAACAAAGCCCTCCAAAGAGGACTGCACTGGGTCATGATCTTTGTCGAGCCATAAGATGTTGAATGGTGTGCCTGAACTGTACCTAGGTAACGCTTGTGAAGCTGGTTCACTGTGTTACTGTGTGCTGAATACCAACTTGTCTGAGTCCAGTAGGAGAGAACACTTATACAAACAGGCTTCATGGAGCAGGTTTATTACTTACAGATGAGCAGCAAGGGACAAAAAAAACCTAGGATTCATTGTGCAGTCATCTCCAAGGTTCAGGAAAGCTTCTTGGGGATGATAAACTCCTGTCTGCACTGCAACTGAGGGCCCCAGAAGGCAGCCTGCCTGGCACCATGACATGCAGGGCCAAAGCATTGATAGACATCCTGTTTCTGGGGAGGGGAACTGAAACAGACCTCAGGCTGTTCCAGTTCATCCCTTCCTTTCACAGAGTGTTGTATACCTTGCACATTCTACAGTTATTCTTAAGAGCTGCAAGAAAATTATTAGTCCAAGGGCACTTCTCCAGCATCAGGTAACTGAGGGGCATGTTATGAATTGAGGGGTCCCAGCTGGAGGTCCATGACTAATTCTGTGTGAAATTATGCCTCGACCCTTTGCTGTGTTTGACATTACCTAGCAGAAAACTCAAGCTGGCTGTCATTGGCCTGTCTGCTACTTTAGGTAAATCAAATGCAGTCTTTGCTTCAAGGTCACTATCTGCATAGACAAGTCAAAGCTCATTACATCCCTTTGTCTCCCAGGCTAGTGTCCATGTTTTCCCAGCAAGTTAGGAAAAGTCTGACTTACTTAACCAGTGAACTGATCTCCAAAACACGTTGGGAAACTATGTGGAAGAAACATACTGATCTTAGAGACCTGAAGGCTTCTGTACCACAGAGAAAAGGTGGGAAATCTTCAGAAGGTGTGCCATGAAGATGACATGCTTCAGAAGGAAAGAACTGGTCCATCACATGAGTAATAGGAGAGTGAGTCTCCTGACTACAGTGACTGGGCCTTAGGAAAATAACAACAAACTCTCATGTTCTTGCTTGTTCTCGATTCCCTGGTAATGTTGCACAAAGAGGTTTGAAAAAGACCTCCTTGTATGTTGTAGGATGATCTCTTGCACAGGGCGTGGGACTTAATTTTTGACCTTGTCCCCCTTTTCAAGCCTTTTGGCTATGTGAATCCATAGGAATTCTTCACAGCAGCCTACGTGTTCATGAGTCTCACCAACCTCAGCGCACCTCTCAGGCTCTCGTTATTTGTGACTTAGTGCTCTCTTTCTGGTATTTCCTGCTGCGTGATGGCATTTAATGATGTCCCTGAAGTGCTGACAAAGACTTGAGTGTGTTTGGCATAAATCAGACATATTTTGTAGTGTGGTGTCTCAAAAATGAATAATCTGTATATGGCTTGTGCATATTCTATTTAAGTAGACTGAGTGGTAAAATTTTGTATTTATGTACTCAGTTTGGCTGAATTCATTCCTGAATTCACCCCCAAGCAGTGGCAGTAGAGTTCCCTTAAGGGACTGCTTCTGTCTGTCCTGAGATAAGACCAATTTGGATTCCAAAGGATGAAGCACTAAACACCAGGGTGATCCATCCAAAGCATTGATTATGGGAATTTATAACTCACAGGGGTTTAGTGTCCATGTATGTGTATGTGTATATATTTTTTATAGCTCCTGGGGATTGAACCCAGGGCCTTCACACTGAGCTATATCCCATACCCTTTTTATTTTTTATTGTGAAACAGGGTCTTGCTCAGGCTTAGTTTGAATTTGTGATCCTCCTTCCTAAGTTTATTAGAAAGCTGGGATTACAGGTGTACATCACCAATCCTGACTGACTTAGTGTCACTATGATGTACAACAAAAAGAAATACGCTACCCAGGTATGTGCAATTAGGGAGTTATATAAGGATTTGAGAAATTTGGCTTAGGGATGGAGCTAGTTTCTACATGTTTAGCAACATGGTTACTCTTTTTTGATACTTTGAGCAACAACCTAAACAACTTTGTCCATCCCTAGGATAAAGATAGCACTTCAGGGTTTCAGCTTGGGTTCAAGCCTGTAGAAGACATGTAACAGACCAGGTTACAAAGTGTGATCAGGGCACTCTGGGTTTTCCAGGACAAAGGAAAAAACTGTGTAGAGGGGGAACTCAGCTGTCCTACCTAGGATAACTGAGTCTTGGATTTAAGAAGGGGTCTTAAAATCCATCTGGAATTCTGGATGTTCCTCCATCTAGATCATTGGTAGCCTCTCATCTGTGGGGATGTAGACTTCACTACTCCATGAGACAGTCTTTTTTTCTGGAATCATTCTTGTTCATATTGAACCTAAATACATCTCTAGTCTTTTTTTTAGTCTTTTTTTTTTTTTTCTGCTTCCTAGATCCTTTAAGTGTGAGAAGGAGCAATCACATTTTCCTGTAATGCCTTTTCTCGGGTCCAACTTTCCCCCTTACTGTTTTACAGGAACTAGTTTTGGTTTCCCCTCCCTCTGGTTGCCATCCCTGAGGCGCAATCCCACAGATCCCTGGCTTCACTTTTCACAGCACTGAGCCTGGAATAAATGTCGGACTTCAGTGCTGAGCAGAGCAGGGCCATTGTCATCCTTTCTTGGGCAGAATGGTCCTCATGGACTGACATAAGCTTTTCCGTCAGAGGCCCCCTTGGATTCCAACTCTGCCATCTGCTAGCTGTGTGACCCATCTGCTATTATCTGTTCTTTGGCTGTCAAGTTTATCCATCTTGTAGAATGACTGTATTTCTCCCCCACACAAGGACTGTTGTGAACAATAAAGAGATGGTGTATTTGAAGTATCTAACATCAGTGTGTACCGTGGAATGGGTTTGCAGCATGTGTTTGTTTTCCAGTTATTCTGGGTATTATACTTCTATCAGTTCAGGATAGTATTTTACCTGTTCTTGTTACCCAGATCACTTTTGTACCACTGAAGTTGACATTATCTCTGTTTTACCCACACCCTGTTGTTGGACCTATCTCTTCCGTTAGGGTTAAAATGTGTAGAAAGTATCTCATGGAGATGATAACAATGCCTGCTTCTCGGGTTTGTCTGTGGAGTAAGTGTAATGCAGTAATACTTGTAACATAAATGATAATAAGCAAAAAGAAGAAATTCTAACTGTAATATTTATTAGTGTTTTATTCAGAATAGATTCATTTTAATAGTACTAAATTTTTGTTATGTCATTATTTTGATATAGACAAAATGCTAGTCAGTGAAGGTTATTAGTTGAGCAGTGAAGAGAAAAAGAAATCCTCCAGATAAAGAGAATGCACTTATGTGAAGAGTTAGCACAGTGCTTGAACTTAGTAACTACTCAAAACTTAGCTCCTGTCTAAGCTACTTTACTGTCACTGGGACAAAATGCACCTATGACTTAAAGGAGATGAGCTTTATATTGGCTTAAGGTTTTTAGTTCATAGTGAGTTAGCCCCAGTCCAGAAACAGGATGGCAGAAGGGGATGGTGGAGGAAAAGGTGCTCAACTCATAGTATCCAGAAAACAGAGAGCGAAGCGCAGAACTGGGGAAAGAACACACTATTTTGGCTCACTTTCCCAGTTACCCACCTCTGATCAGGCCCCATCTCCTAACAGCACATTTAAATACGGTTGATGGGTGAATCCACTGATGAGTATGGTGCTCCACAATCCAGTTGTCTTCCAAACACGTGAGGCTTTTGGGTGGCATTTTAGGTCTAAACCATAACAGTTCCCTGTAACATTCGATTTTAGTTGTAACTCCATATTAATGCTTTCCTTTAAGGACTGATGTAACTTGCTGGGCATGGTGGCCCAGGACTGCAATCCCAGCACTCTGTGAGACTGTGGCTGGGGGATCACAAGTTGAAGCCCACTTAGCTTACTTAGTGACTTAGTTAGACCTTGTCTCTAAGTAAAAAATAAAAAAGCCAAGGAAAGGATGTAGCTCAGAGTGCAGGACCATGCATTCGATCTCCAGGACTGAAAAAAAAAATTTTATACAACTTACATTTTAATCTCAAGAAAGAATATTTCAACCTAAGAAAGGCAGATAACATAGTCCTTTGTTGTTTCTTTTAGTGTGTTGTGTCCTTACTCCTGGTTGCTTACTGGCTTTTGAACAGGTGGCTCTCATCTCCAGGAGAAAAGGTGAGTAGCTAGTTAAATGGCAGAGGCCAGTGCCAGACTGACAGAGGAAGGCTGGACTTAGTACTTGAAGACAAGCAGCTATTGACTGTATTTCCCATGTTATTTTGGTTATAAAGGGTCCTATGGGTCCCAGCATTTCCCCTAGCATGAAATTAGTAATTGAGTATCATTTTGATGCTCTAACTATTCCCTGCCTCCTCTTAAACCTTTTAAAGAGTAGTTTTAGATTTACAGAAAAACAGGGCAGTAATGAGAATTCCTTTATATTCTACACCTGACTTTCTCCCATAATTAACATCTTATCTTAGTATGACACTTTTGTCACAATTTATGAGCCAGTACTGATACATTATTAAGATCTAAAGTATCTGCCTTATTCAGATGTCTTCGGTTTTTGTCTAATGACCTTTTTCTGCCCCAGGATCCCATCCAGGCTCCCACATGACACTTGTCTTTATGTTTCTTAGGCTCCTTTTGGCTGTGACAGTTTTCTTTGCCCTATTTTTCAACCTGCTTTGAGCTACTTTTCACAAGCTTTTTTACATTTTTTTAATAAATGCCTGACGGTGGATGTTCACAGGATTGTTGAATTGCCTCATTAATCTTTCCATCAGCAAACAGATACAGAGTACTTACCAGGTAGGGTACCTGAACCTTTGGCAGAACCATAGTAAATTACCCTTCCCTGTGCTAGTGCTGCTCAGTCCTTTAAGGTACTTGCAGCACCCCGGAGACCTTATTTACATGCTGGTTCTTGTTCAGTAGTCTCTGGGAGGGCCAAGATCTTGCATTTTTAACAGGCTCCCAGTGTACCCATGCTGCAGGGACCACACTGTGAAAATCAAGACCCTAAGACTTGTGCAAAGCTCCCTATGAGGCACTGGTGAGAGCTGGGGACCTGGTGTGGAAGGTGAGGAAAGAGTTAAATAAATTGTTTGTGACTCTCTCTGCTATCAAGAAGTTTATGATTCTGTTCAACGAACAGAAGAGACTGAACCAGACAACGAATGGCAGATATTTCACATCTATCAGATTGACTTTTACCAAAAAACCCAGGAAGTAATGTGTGTGGACAAGATGTAGAGAAATTAGAACTCTTATATGTTGCAGGTAAAAATATAAAATGGTATAGCCACTGTAGGAAATGGTATAGGAGTTTCTAAAAAACTGAATAAATTTTTTTCTCAAAAGTTTGACTATAAGTTCCTCACAGATTGGACACAAGTTGTATGCCTGTAGTCCCAGCTATTTGAGAGGCTGAGGCAGGAGAATTCCTTGAACCCCAGGTGTTCAAGATCAGCCTGGACAACAAAGTGAGACTTCTTTTATTTTAAAGATAATAAAACAATAAAATGAAACAAAACAAACAATGAGAATGATATTGGATTTCAAAAACAAGACAGTAGGAAATCAACAGTAGTTACTGTATTGCAATTGTTATCCTCTAAATAGTTGCTCAGACCACCAGATACAGGCATGCAAAGTTAATCAAACAATATAACAACCAAGATTTTTCTTTACCTCAGTTGCTGTCATTTTAGAAATTTCAGCTGTGTGGTTTCTAATTTCTTCTGTGTCTGCCTCCTGGACTTGTTCTGGGTAAGAGATAGGCATGCAAAATGAATCAAACTGTACAAGCATTAAGTTGTTTGCTATAATATCAGAGATCTCAGGTAGTGACTTCTAATTTATTTTGTGTCTATGTCTCCTAGACTGGTTCTGGGTGGGCTGGAGGTCTGAGATTGTACCTTGGTCCTTCATCTTGATGTTTTCCTGTGTTCCTCTGAATTAGTCAGTTGCTGAATCCTGGAAGGTTCCTGCTCTGGCTGCCTGTCCTGCGGTGCAGGGGATTGGGCTAGGCACTCGATTCCTTGGATCTTAGGTTCCTGAGGTGGTGGAGTGGTGTGGGGTGATGTCTCACTGATGTCCCAGTTGGTAGCAGGGCCTCGTATGTGGCTTCCTCTCCTCTGGGCTTACAGTGGCAGGTTTACCAGGTGGCATGGCTTCTTCTCCAGGATGTGATGGTGGGCTCATAGTGGGATTTCGCCTCAAAAAAATATGTAAAATTACTACATGCTCTTGCAGTTTCACTTTTGGATATATACCCATAGTAATGAAAAGCAGAAATTTGAAGAGATGCTTATATATCTGTGTTTGTGGCAGAATTATTTACAATAACCAAAAGGGTTAAGGAAAGACCTCAAATGTTCATCAAGAGATGAACAGATAAAATATGGTATGAAAATACAATAGAGTATTATTCTTTGTAAATTTTGTATTCTTTGTCAATTTTGTTAAGTGGTACAATAGGGATGAACTTTGAAGACAGTATGCTAAGGAAAATAAGCTAGTCACAAAAAACAAATGCTGTAGGATCCCATTTATATAAGTTACCTAGAATAGTTAGATTTAGAGACACAAAGTGAAATGCAGGTATAGGTAAGAAAATAGTGGTTACCAGAGTCTGGAGGGAAGAGGGGATGGAGAGTTAGTGTTTAATGGGTACAGAGTTTCAGTTTTGGAAGGTGAAAAAATTCTGAAGATGGATTGTGATTATGGTTGCACAAAAATATGAATGTAATTAGTATCATTGAACTGTGTGCTTAAAAATGGTTAAAACGGTAAATGTTCTGTTGTGTATATTTACTGAAATTTAAAAATGGTTTAACACTTTCCTGCTGACTTGAACCACTGCTGGCACATGCATGGTTGTTGCATTGGGCATGTTAATAATGGGTTGTTGCAGGGGTGCTGGAGGTACAAATGGTTCTGATCACTTTTATTGGACATTTTACTTATAAAATTAATAAAAAGCCTATAAATTCACTGACTCTAGCTAATTGCTTGAATTTGAATAATTACTGCCCAAATGTAAACATTGTTTATACCAATTAAAATTATTTTAGAAATCAAATTTATTTCATTAAAAGAAATTTATGTTCATGAATAGTTATCAATAATCAATTCTCTAATTGACTAAATTTTAACATGGAAATCTTATAAGTGCCCCGTTGCTGGTATATATAATATGCATTACAACTGCTGTACCACAAATGAGCAGTGTTCTAATTAACAAATCATTTTAGTGTTTTCCTTGAGGAATTGTAATGTGATGACATCTGGTCTGCCTTTCTTTATCTTACTGTAATTGAAGACCCTCTGAGAAGGGGGTACAAGCCATCCAATGGGACCGTCATACAGTGGTTCAAGTGAACAGTAAGGGTAAAATTCAAATCAGAGCTGCCCTGCACTTAGACATATGAATTATGGCCTTGTTGTGAATGTTAAAAAGGTACATGTACAAAAAAATACAATAGGTAGTAGGATTGGCAGATGAGGATAAAATGTTAACAGGCCTCATCAGTGGACCAAGTGTAATGCGCCAAGCACAAAGTGCTTCTGAACGCATTTGGACTTCAGCAGCACTGTGAAACAGGCACTTACAGCCTTGCTTTATACCTGATAAAACTGGAAAAGGCAGGGAGAGGTCTCCAAGGAATCAGTGGAATTCATAGGGCTTGGAGGAGAGGCAGGCTTTTGGTGGAAAGAAGACATTCTAGACAGGTAGCAGGAAAGACATGGAGGCCAGAGGGGGACTCAGCTGTTCCCCTGCCGTGATGGTGATTGGTGTGCAGCCTTCATAGGAATACAATGTGCCTAGAAGAGCAGTGCATGAAAGACTCCCGCTTCCACAGAAAGAGAAAAGTGTCTTTTTTTTCTCTATTGAAACAGTATCGAACTCAGATGTTTTCACAGGCCAGCAGGCACAGACATGGGAGACATGGCAAGGAGTGGTGTGGACTATGGTAAACTGATTAGGGCACATCTGCTTAGGACATTTGATTGCAGATATAAATCCTGAGCAGGGTAGCACTTGATGGGCTAGGCACTGGTAGGGAACCTGGAGCACACATGCTGCAGTGTGCTGTTTGTATCTCTGAAAGCCCTGACAGGCTTGCCATCCCTGGGTAGGGTAAGAGTGAATTTCTGAGGTGAGGTTGCTGTATCCTTGAACGCATGCAGAGTGGTGTCAACAGCCTGCAAGCACGTGAGATATGGGAGACATTTCCTCCTCACTGTGTCAGGAGTACTAGAAGACTGTGGTTAGAAATTAATGCAGTTTCACTAAGTATCTAAAAATATTATTTTTGTGATATGACAAAGACTAATGATAATTGTGTAACAGGCACCATTCTGAGTGGTCTGCAAATGTATTATCTCCTGAAGCCCTCCTAACAACCTGTGTTACAGTTATTACCCCTGTTTGCAGATGAGGAAGTAGAGGCAAGAGGGGAATGTATCTTGCCAGGGTGATTGGAGCAGAAACCCAGGGAGCAATGGTCTTTGCACTTAATTAATTCTGCATTTTCTGTATGCTGCTTTTTCATGGAACTGAAGTTTAGGAGTAATTGAAATGGGACCACTAGGTGTCACTATCTGGTCCCCTTTTGAAAAATGATACAAACAAGGAACACAATAATCTCAACAGGAAGCAAACAACAACCACTTCATCACTAGTATTTATTGTGTTTCCGTTAGAAAATGCTAGTGTGACTCCATTGTCCCAGCACCCTGTTTCCTCCTGAGCTCTTGGTCCCACTCAGCTGGCTAGTTGTTGGAATCCCACTCTGTTGGAGGATTCTGTAATTGAGTGAAAGCCAGAAAAGAAGTCTGTCATTTCATAAACCAGCTCCCTCCTGCATCACCTACAAGCACCCTGGAAGGCAGGAGGGAGAGATTGGCCAATTGGAGTTTTACTACTGCTGTTTTGCAAATTGGACCAGTGCTTTCAGTTAAGACAATAATCAGGAGGGCCACAAATATGTGCTCAGTTAAATTGCATAAAAGACAGCAATGAAGTTTGTGCACAGAGTGCTAGAGAAAGGGAGAAGGACCTGAGAAGGGAACAGAAAGGGCCCAGAGTCTCAGGAGTGGTAGACGGTAGAGGCTTATCGGCATGAAACAAAGGAGACAGAAGGAGCCAGCCTTCTCCTGACAGGACTCACTGGCTCAGGATGTAGCTATATAGAACTCACACATTTAGCTTCTAGTGCCCGTGACCATTTGTTAGATTGAGCAAGTCAATCATGTAAGGATCTTTAAAAAAAAATTTTAAATCTTCCATCTCAGCATCCTCCAACTAATTTTTAAGATCTTCTTTTTTCTATTATAAGCTTCTCTAACATTCTATATTTGTATATAAATACAATCAATACAGTGCTGATTACTTTTTTATCCCAGTTCATTTGAGGCAGGAAAATGAAGCGGCAGTTCTTGAAAACATGATGAAATGTAACACATTCCAAATGAGAGGAGGCCAAAGTACAATAGACACATCAGGAACTGTTTTTGAAAAATGGGTCTGTGAAAGTTAATGAGGACAGCTGCAGAGATTTTTTCTCAAAGTCTAGAAAATAGAATGAGTGGTACAGATGAATGTCTTTGAATTATAAGAAGAAAATGTCAGTTATCAGGCAGAACCCTATATTTTCACATAGGTCTTGTAGATTGTAATTCATTTGCACAGAAGTGGAAATCATGCTTTGACTTATGTTCATTGATAGAATGTATTTTGAAAATTTGGAACAATGTGATTGGTGCTCAAAGAAGCTTTCTACCTTTATGAATTCACTGGGAGACTTTCTTCTAAACACAGTTTACATGCAAAATTACTTCAAGGAGGAATACTACGAACACTAACGCTAACCTCCCCTTATTGTATGTAACCATAATTGCTTCCATTTGAATCTCAAATCATTACCCTTACCACATAAAATGTCACTGACATCATTTTTCATATCCCTGTATCTATTGGTAAGAAAAATAATGGTCTATCCAGACATTTGAATCACACATTGTCACATCTGATCATATTGAATTCTTATAGTAACCTTATGTAGGGCGAGGGTCACATCATGAATTCTATTTTATATATGACAGAAAGATGAACACACAAAGGCTTGGCTGTGAAAGGTGAGTTAACTTGCCCACAGTCGCAGTAGCTAGTTGAACAAGTTGGACCTTTGATCTCTGATGAATTTTTATTAAAATTAATACATTTCCTTAGTAAACATTTTACTTTGAGGAAGTGTTTTAAAATTTTTCCACTGCAGATAGGCCACAGTGACTGTATAACTTCAATAGTGTTTGTTGTATATATGTGCAGACAAAAGCTAGGCAAATACAACTTTGATTTATATTAGGTATACATTATTTGGCATCTAAGTTATATTGCTAAAAAAAATTCATATTTCTACTTCATTAAATCAAGAAATTCCAGAATATATGTGTGTGTAAATCAAGGAGAAAAGGGAGGAGAGTGGAACAAAAAAATTCTATCATCACTTAGTCTTATTTTTGTTTTGATTTTTTAATTGGGATTTTTTTTTGCAATCATAATAATCACATTCATTTTGGGAAATTATTAGGCATATATAAGAATTGGGAAATTATTAATATGATGAAAGTAATAGCTAACCTTTATGAAGTACTGGGAGATTTAATCAGTTGCCACGCCTTTAATGCATGCATTAAATACTTAAAAGTACTTGGGAAAACTGTTTCTTTAAAAATGTTACTTGCCTTGCAAGTCAGCCACTATTGAGGCTGGGAATCAGTTCCAAAAAAATAAATAAATAAAAAACAAAAACCCAACAAAATTAGGAGTTAATTGAACTGAAAATATCAGTAAGGGAAGTTAATTTCTGTTATTTCATTGAAATTTTGTTTTAGTTATATGTACATAGTTTATAAAACTAATATATGTATCATAGATACCAGATCATTTTACATTTACAAGATAAATGCCATGGATTATGGAGAAAAATAAAAGCAGTCTGACAAATAGCTTGTCAAAAAAAGAAGTGCTTGGCACTTGCAAGCAGTGGAGATGCACACTGCTGTTGGTGTGTGTAATCATGTCAAACGAGGGTGGGATGCGAGCAGCCCCTCTTGTCATGGGGCGCTGCGTGAAGGCTTAGTTAGGTGCTATGGGCTACTTTGTGCAGAGCTGTTGATTGTTTACATCTTTATGTTTTTGCCTGGAAGAATGGCAGAAGCTTGCTCCTCCCCCTCCTATTCTCTTCCCTTTCCTCCCTTCCCTGCCTCCTGTCTGAACTATGTATCAAAACTTCCTTTATTCTAGCAGAGTGGATGAGATTTGGTGGCTGAGTGCATGTAGAGAAGTACATGGTGAGTTCAGGATGCCTTGCAGGTTTTCAGATTGGATGGCTAGTTTGACAGTGATGCTGTTAACTGAAAAAGGGATCCAAGGGCAAGGTAATGAGTTCAAATATGGACACATTGAATTTCCAGTGTCTGAGATGCATTGATGACAACTGTGGGTAATGTGAAGGACAGTAACAAACAGCATATGTAGAGTTTCTTGTTCTCATGTCTGACCTGAGCCCTTCAGCGATCTTATTCACCTATATTCATAATAGCCTTAATGAAGGGGATATTGTTATTATTCCCACTGTGCAGATAAGAAAACTGACCACAGTGTAAGGCTGTACTGCTGGCTGGGAATAGTGCAGAGGTCGTGACCTAGACTTCTGATCCAGAAGCGCACATCTTTATCCATTGTTTACCACGGACCTGGTTTCAGAGGACGACTGGTCTGGACACAAAGATGTAGTGAGGGATGACACTGCTGGGACAGACCCTGCAAAGTGAAGTGGGTGCTATTTGAAAGAAACTGCTTTTGTGGCATAAGAACATCATTGTTAAAGATGTAGGGTTGACATAAGGTAAGAGGATAATCTGGTAAGAGGATAATCTTGTAAAATCTCTGAGTAAAGACCAGAAGATTGACGGTATATTGATTTGATACAAAACTTGTGAATTTTAGTTAACAAAGTTTCTGCATATTGCTTTCAAATGCTTTACTTGAGGTAAGAAGGTAGGAAGTGTTATTATTGAGGGTACATGGGAAGAATGAACATGGGAGTAGAATCCTAGCTAGACATCATGGGTTTAATTTAACAAAGCATACACTGAAAGAGTGTAGATTGCAAAGTACCACTTGGGTCCTGGAGCTGAGTTAGTAATTTTCAATTAACTTTTAGGGTGGTCTAGCCTGATATCTAAACAGAATGAATGACTGCTAATGATTTATGTTGTATTCCACAGTTTACCTTAATTTTGGCTAGAATAAGTTTAAGACCATGGCTCATGGCTCTGGCTGTGCATTAGAATCACCTAAAGAGCTTTAAGATACTACATACTTAGGCCTCATCCCTGCAAATTTTGGTTCAATAAATCAGGCTTTGGATAGAGGAGTGCACAGAGGCTTTCAGTGCTACTTTACTTTTTGACTAATGCATTCTTAAAATAGGTGCACTTCTATCAATTTCATGGAGTGACATATTTACTTCTTTTTCACCCCACAATCAGTGAAATTATTTCCTATAAAGATATAAAGAAAAAAGTACACAACAGAGCTAGGAAGCAGCAAAAGATACATTAAACTGACAGGAAATTTTGAGGCTTTTCTGGAACACACTGGAAGATGGAATAGGTTTAAAAGAGACAGAATAGAAGACCCAAAAGCAGCTAGCATGAATTGACTGAGGTGAACATCATTCTTGGAGTGGTACAGGGATAAACAAACTGGCGCCATCTAGTGGAGATCAAGAGGAAGCCTCGGAGTGATTGATTATTGGGATAATTAATGAAAAGACACCATGGTCCCACCAGCTTTTTAATGCCAGGCACCTGTTGGCAGCATTTGTCTCCAGGCTAAAGCTGAAAGAATGGTTCTCAGAGTATAATTTGAGATCTTCTTAGGGATGTGCATCCCAAGCTTGGCACTGGGGTGAGACAGACCAGCAGAAAGTACCTTTGCACTTCCATAGGGAGTGAGGTACATGGAACTCCAGTTAAAACCTTTGCTACGTTGTTGGAGGGATTGGTCACCCACTTGCCTGTTAACCCAGTGGGAAGCCTAGCTGTTTGCCTGTATGCTTACTCTTATGCTTATTCCACAGACTAGATTTGAAATTGGGAGAGGCCAGCTATAAACATAGATCTTCTGGGATGTGTGCTGATCATCACATCCTGCTGGTGGACATTTGGTGCAGGCAGTAGCTTCTTAGCCATAATCCATGTTGGTCATCCCGGGTTGACGTAGTGCTTGTTTGTAGAGGGGAGATGAAATAATGAGAACAAGGGTGACAGGTGCTGTTGATTTCTGCGCAGTCCTTTTCATTCTTGCTTGTATGATTTGAGACTTAGAAAAATTCTGACTCTTTAATGGTACTTTTACTCCTAGCTTATAAATAAGACAGGGCTGGGGATTTAGCTCAGTGGCTCAAGCACTTACCTGGTAAGTACGAGGTGATGAGTTTGATCACTGGCACAAAAAAATTTTTTTAGATAAATAAATAAACAGACAGTTAAAGCTCCAGGACGTTAATGGTTAAGAAAATTGTTCGAGTTTATACAAATCATACAGGGCAGAGTTAGGGTATACAACTAGATTTTGGTACATCAGACTATACACTTGTTCTACTTACACATAGTTTCCAATCTACCTAATTTCAGTTATTTGATAAATATCCATTTCTAGGAAATATAATAGACTAGGGGATCTTTGGATAAAATGTGTTATATGTGGCAACATAAAAATGAAACTAAAAAATATTGAAAAGTTTTCTTAAGTGATAGCTCCTATGTTGCTGAAATAGCAGTAGAAAAAAGAAGGGGGAAAATGGGCTGAGGATATAGCTCAGCTGCACAGTGCCTGCCTGGGAAGTGCAAGGTCCTGAGTTCAATTCCCAGTACTACACACACACACCCCAAAAAAGAATGAGGGGGTCATTAACATGGGTTGGGCCCAGGGCTTCATGCATGCTAAGCACACCCTGTACTATCAAGGCACACCCCCATCCTGAAAGATAATCTTGTGTAGTAAAAAGAGGTTAATTTAGAGATTGGATTGTAGGTTGGTGGAATGTGTGTTAGTTTTTTCAGGGTGCTGCAACAAATTATGGCAAATGTAGACATTTTCAGTGTTTTCTTATGGTTCTGGAGGACAGGAGTCTGGAATCAAGGTGTGAACAGGTTTGACTTCTGGTGGCTGCAGGGGAGATTCTGTGCCTTGTTCTTCCAGCTTCTGGTGGCTACTGACATTCCTTTGATTTCTTAACTTGTGGTTCCATCACCCCAGCCTCCTCCTTCCCATTGCCTCTCCTCTGTATCTCTATACAAAGATCTTTTTTTTTCAAATTAGGATACATTTAGAGGTTCTAGAGGTTTGAACATGGATATATTTTTGAGGGAGCATTCAGCTGACTACAGGGTGTTAAGTGTTTTATTTCTCATAGTGAAATAAAAACCCCTTGGCTGGTAAGCCCTGTGATATCTTGTTTACTCAGCTATTGGAATGCCTGTTCTCTAGAGGATAGGTCTGTGTTATTTTTTCTTAAATACCAAAAGGTAAATTTGTTAGTTTGAGAACCAGAGGTTTTCTTTTACCTTTTCTGTGCTGTTTGTGATTATGTTTTCTGTGACTCCATCTCTCCTCTTTTCTTCTTTAGCTTCCTGAGCAAGATATTTAGACTTTTCATCTTAGAAATGACTGTTGAAAAGTGAGGAAACAAGCAAAAGAAAATACAAAAAAATTGGTGTGGTTTTTGTGTTCTTTAGTCATGAAAAGAATGACAGGCTTACTCAGCGCCAAGGTTGGAGAGAAAGGTAAAATCCTTGGGGAGGAAGCAGAGACTGGGCTATTTGTTTTTGAGTAACTCACATCCTCCAGTTTGGAGATGGAAAAAATGGTAAGCCAGAAGGATTATGTAAGGTCGCTTGGCAAGTTGTGGGCTGACCCAGCGTTAACTCTCAGGGCTTTTGAGTTCTCTGCTCTGAACCTTTGACTCATGATGCATTTCATGGAATTCTTACTCCATTAATCTTTGGCTGTCTGGGAAGTCTTTGAGGGTTTTGACACACAGCTGCACATACACATGGGGGAAGTTAAGCCTGGATTTTGTTGTGTTCAGTCCTCATTAAGTACATGAGTAAAAGAAGTGAATGTTGTGATTGCATAATTCATGATGTCTCTGAGTTGGCTGGTGGGATGGTGTCCTGAGCAAATGGATCTTTAAATTTCATAGTAGCATCACTTGCTGGCAGTGTCTTTCTTGAACCCAAGCAGACTTCCTGAAGGATTACTATGGCTAGAACTAGTGTATGTAAAGTTATATTAGAAAAGCTTTAAGAAAACAGATGATGATTTCTGATATGCTTCTTAATAAAGATTTGCTACAACCTTTTAGCTAAGAGTCTATTTTCCCTTTGCAGACTTCAAACTTGTTTGTGAGGTCAGCTCTCCAAAAATTTGGTAGATTCAAAACTATTTGGGAAGCTGGAGTAAATACTGAAGCAAAATAGTCCAAGGAAAATTTCCTTCATCTCAGGATCTGTTGATGGTTCTAGCAGGTACTGTCACAATGTAAAGTCCAACTGCTTGGCAGTTTTGCCAAACTTCACCAATTTCTAAATGACAAACAGACTTTAATATAACACATCTGTGAATGGTATTGTGCTTTGCATCATTTTGTGTATGGGGTTAATGCCTTTTTCTTGAGTAATGCTTATTAAATTTAATGTATTAGATTTCTTTTTATGTTAAGCACAGGACTGAACCACAAGTCTTAGACTCAAAAAGTCTACATGTGATGTTTTCTCATTTGACTGCATAACAGTCTTGGCCTTGAGGTTTATTGTCACTGCCTGGAAGAGTTTTCAAAATACATTTTTACTTTTATCCCTTTGAGGAACCAAGAACACTCCTGGTGTGTCTAAAGGGAGAGGCACATTGGCAGTTACTTTGGCATTTATGCTTGCCAACCTTTTGGCCCTTAGGCTTGCCAAGTCAGTAGGCCAGTAATAATTTGGAATATGTCTTGTTGAGTATAAACTTTGGAAAACATGAGCCAAAGTTGCTGCAGATTTATCCAATTCCTTGTTTGATCAGCATGTGGACCTCAAGTCTAAGTTTGTTTTTAACTTTTGCTTGGGCAGGAATTTGCAAAGCTGGTAGGAATCTAAACTAAAAGGAATCTGGACTTACTGTGGCAGCTGCCTGTCGCAGGCAAGGCAAGTGGTACCCTCTGCCTGAGGAGCCTAGGGAGGAAGCATCCTGAACAAGAGGAGTCCTTTCCAGATTACAAGTAGTAAAATCTAAGCTGCAGCACCAGGGTGTTTGGCATGTTAGACTGATTTTCTCCAAATGCATTTCTTAGGGTTTATTTCAGCTGTAAAAAGTGGTCTCTAGTCTCTGCCTGTATAAACAGAGAAATAACCTCTGGAACTCACCTATCTTTTTATTTCCCTACCTGACCCCTCATGCAGTTGATTTTCTTCCTCTGGCCTATGTACGTCTCACTGCTGTGTTGCTTCACTATTGCTTTGCCACATTTGCCCTGTGCACCATCTAGCCTAACTCAACTTTTATTAAATACAGTGAATATCATTTGTTCTGGGCCCCACGCTCTTACTTCTTGTCCCTGAAAGTAGACATGGGCTTCCTGGGTCAAACATAAATGGAATCTACAAATTACTTGGTTTCTAAGAGTGCTTCCAGCTATAGTGAGCAAAAATGTATTTCCAAACAAGAAGAAAACTTGTGGGTAAAGACTTGATAGTAGAAGATACGTTAAAACATGGCTTACTATCTCTGACCCTAAGCTTGTTGAAAGTGTTTTCTTGTCTTTTCTTCCCACACTTACCAAAAATGTTACCAGAGTTGAGAACCTTGTGAGATACACTCAATTTTAGCTGTATCAGTGGGTGCAAGGAAAACAGTAATTACCAAATTTGGAAACTGATGAAGGTGTCATTTTGACAGTATTAAGAACTGAAGTTTTCTGTTTGCACTACTTGTAAAAACACAGTTGAGGAAGTAAGATATTTTCAAAGCTTTATATCTTGACCTTGACTTCGGACGTGTAAAAGTCAATCAGTGAAATGCTCTTTAGCTAAGTATTCATAGCGTCAGTTTTTTGTTTTTTTTTTTCTAGAGGTGACAGAATGGGTCCTTGTTGGAGTAAAGTAAGATATAGGACTAAGCATTGCATTCTTGAATGACATGATAGCTGGGTTATGGTGTTCCCAGGAACTTAAAAATTTCCCCTGGGGTGTTGGTTTGCATTTATATATCTTAGAAACTGTCATAATGATATGTGAAACAGCTATGCTGTTTACAGAAGAAGCTAGAACATTGTGTTAGTAAGTAAAAGCCCTCCAGAATAGGAATCTACTTAGTTATTCCTGACAGTGGTTATTATGTTTATTTTTCTCTTCATAGTTATGTACTAACAACCTCCCAAAGCTATAGTTGTCCTTACATTTCATTTTTCATTCTTATAAGATAAACTAAAAATGTAAGAAACAAATGTGCACTATTTATTAATTAAAATCTTTAGGAAATGGAATACATTGAAGAGAAAAGTGATTTTAAAAAATAGTAATTGTAGATTGCCACACTGCATGGAGAGACCCATGCCCACACCTAGCTATTGGTGGCACTTTTTGGGCCTTATGCCACATCTGCAGTGGAGGGAGAACCCATACATACAGCCTGTTTTGCTTCTGTTTTTTGCCTTAGGTTTCTCCTTTGAAACTTCAGGAGTTTGCTTAATCCAATCTTGTCCTAAAATATGCAGCAGTTATCTTTTGCTCTGTCCATGGGGCAGGAATGTTGGTGATTAAGTACCCTAGCTTATGAACCCCTCACAAGGGCAGTTTTCCGCTTGCTCAGAAGTCTTCAGTGGGAGGGAGCCCCATCTACCTACAGTAATAAATTAGTAATGCATTCTTTATTCACTTCTCCTTATTCAGTGATTCACTGTCATCTTCTTTACTTCTACTTCTTGAGATCCTCTCCTGAAGTCCTTGTATTAATTGCTTTCCCATTTCTGAGACAAAATACCCAACACTTGCCACTTAAAGGAGAACAGGTTTATTTTGGCTCAGTCCATGGTTGGCTGGCTCTAAGACGGAAACAGCATGGTGAAAGGCCCTGAAGGAGAAAAAGCTGCTTACCCTGTGGCAGCCAGGAAGCAGAAAGAGAAATGGGATAAGAATAGATCATTGCAGATCATATCCTTGGTGACCCACCCCTCTAACCATCCTACACCTAACAGTACAGGAACTACTGCTGAACTAACTAATGGATGAATCCACTGATGAATACCACACCCCCATGATCCAGTCATTTTCCAAGCACATGACACTTTTGGGGCACATTTTAGTGGTGAATCATAATGGTTTTTGTCTTAGGTTCTGCTCTGGGGGAAGGCAAATTAAGATAAGAATGAAGCGTCTAGAACAATCTCTTTTGGCATAACTTTCTGTAAAGAAAGATATTTTTCTCCAAGTTTTTTGTTTTTGTTTTTCAATTTGGATGCCAGAAAGATGGAAAGATGTGTTTGTTATGGTCACATAAAGAAAAAAAAAGATTTTAGGAGCCCTATATTCAGATGGCAAGAAGCACATTTCTTTTACCCCATTTTCAGTGTTGACCTGCCATTTGGCATCTTTTCAGAATCTGGCACCAAATGGCTCAACTCCAGTGTTTAAGGCCCAAGCCCTTTTTCTAAAGAAAGTTAATAACTGCTAACTTGACAGCAGTGCATTAGAGGAAATCTGAGTCTTACCATGAGTAGGTTCAGAATCACATATACAAAATTGTAATGAGGAGTCAGTGAAAAGTCCCATGGTCAGCCCTCTTTCTTCAGGCCAGGTGAGAGTACAACCCATCTTCCCATAGAGAACAACCCAAAGGTATTCTGCTGTGAACTCATCAGTCTTCTGGGAAGATTGCTTTCCTGGGCTAGCATCCATTCAATCTGGATTTTTGGTTTTAGTTGTTATTGATCAGTAAGAGCTAAACCGAATGTCCAAAATGGAGCTGCTATACTCTGGGGCTGATCTCTGAATTAAAGATGATGAACTGCTCAACTCCAGTGTTTAGGGGCCAAACCCTCTTTCTAGAGACAGTTAATAACTGCTAACTTGACAGCAGTGCATTAGAGGAAATCTGAGTCTTACCATGAGGAGGCTCTTGTCAGATATTTTCTGATATAATCAAAGATTTAAAGATAAATAGAACTAGACATGCAGTTTATTTTTGGAAAGAAGTTCAGTGTAATTTGTATTGCATGTGTTATCCATAACAAATTTATGTCCATGAGATAATGTCAGTTTGTATAACTGCACAAATTATCAACTGCCCACCAGAAGACATGTTAAAATATTTCAGATATTACCAATATTTTAAATAAAATACATGTCATTTTATTAAATGAGTTTTTGAAAAAAATTTTTCACATTCCTTGTTATGTCTTTGCATACAATGATGTCTTTGTGATGTAGTTAGCGGTTTCCTTTTCCTTTGCCTGATCACTTGAAATTGTGGCTTCTGGTTGGGATCAGAATTCGAGAGTGAAAGGAGTCAGAATGTGTTCCATGTAAATTCTTGTGCTAATAAGGGGATTAGTTCCAGAACTTTGAGAGCTCGTTCTTGGGTTAGCAGTGTTACAGGGGTGTAGCAGCCACTATGGTAGATGTCAAGGAATTGTTGCAACACCATCCAAACTCTGTTCCTTTGGCAGCTTATGTGCTCATCTGTGTGAGGGGAACACAGCGTGGTCAGTGCTGTGGTGTGGCAGCAGCAGCCCTAGTGCCTGGAAAACCCACAGGACAGATATGCAATCTATGACGAGGGAGAGGTGTGCTTTGGGCAAGTATCGACGGGCAGAAATGTCTAAGCTGACTTTTGGATGACTCATAGGAGAAAACTGGGCATGTAAAATGAGGTATTGAGATGTTTTGGAGGAAGAAGTTTCAAGGTGCACAGAAGTTTGGGGCAACAAGTATAAGAGTTTTAGGATCCTAAAGTATAGTGTGACTGGGCAGAATGGTACAAGGGATGATAAGGGATGAGGATGGGCACACCAGAAAGTAGCTCTTAGGTGACTTCTGAAAAAATTCTGTTTGATCCCAGAGAAAGGGTAGTGTGGATGTTGTTTCAGCAAACAGTCATATGATCAGAGTATTTTGGTATACAAATAAAAAGATGTGTGAAACATGAGAGATGGTCATGAATAGAGAGAGAATGACCAGAAGAGAAGCTGTTGCAATAATGTGGGGAAAAATTAGAGCCTAAACTCTCATTCACTGAAGGAATTGAAGAAGAAGAAGGCATCAAAACATACAGAGGGAACAGTGACAGTCGTGAAGGATAAGGGAGAAATAAAGGATGGCCCACATTTCTAAATCGGGCACCTGAATTGATAGTGCCATTCTGGTTTATATACAGGGACTTAGTTTTGAAGGAGGTGGGGATGAACTCATTATTCGACATGTCATATCTAATATATATGAGCCATGTGGTATTTAAGAAGAGAGGTCTGAGAGGCAGTTGAGTTGAAACACTCAATGTGTGGTGCTGGGAATTCCAGACCTATATTTAATTATATTTAACTGGACATATTTATTTATGGATTATCAGAAAATGAGTGGTAGTGTTCTGGACTATTTGAGAGGTGGCCAAAGGGTGAAAAGCCCACAAAAGAAATTGAAAAGAATGATCTGAGAAGTAGAAGAAAATCCATTGACATCTCACACAAAGGAAGAGGAGAGTTTCTATCAGAAAAGAGGTCAGCATTATTGTCAGACGCCAGTAAGTCTCTGTTAGTGAGACTCATTAGAGACCTTGGTGAGAGCAGTTTGAGCCAGAGATGGAGATCAGACCAGATAATGAAGAGTGAATAGGTTAAAAAATAAAGACTAAGAATGTAGTATACTCTCTGGATGTTGGCTAAAAAGGGCAGATAGAAATAGGGTGATAGCTGGAAGAGGTGAGGCCAGGGAAATAAATGGGACTTTAGCATCTTTGTGTGTTAAGGGTAACATCCTGAAGAGAAGTGTGGGTTGAAATTATGGTTAAGACAGCATATGGAAGTAGGTTCATATTCAGCCAAAGATACTGATAATCTGAACTCAGTTGAAGAGATCGACCTTAGAAGAAGGAGGGTACCTCTTTGACCAAAATGGAATGAAAGACTACTTTGGTGGGTAAGACAGGAAATTGAAGAAATGTTGATTGTTTTGTTCATTTTTTGTGGAGTAGGGAGTGAGATAATTTTTTAATGCTAAAAGACAGAATATAATGCACACTAAGAATTTTGAGATTGGTTGTTTGTGTGAATTGAGGAAAAACTGACACTAGATATGGAAATAATATTAGGAAGTTTTTATGGACAGGATATTTGTATCTCTCTGAAAATTCAAATGTTTGAGTCTTCATTCCCATTGTAATGGGATTTGGAGCCCTGGAGGCTTTGGGAGGTAATTAGGTCATTAGGATGGGGCCCTCGTGATGAGATTAATGCATTTGAAGGAAGAGATACCAGAGCTTTTTCTGCACACCATGTGAATATAGTAAGAAAGTGGACTTTTGTATATTAGAAAGCAAGCCCTCACCAGATACTCAATATGCTGGTGTCTTACCTTAGTCTTCTGATCTTCAGAACTGATAGAAATAAATGTTTCTAAAACCAATCTATGGTATTTTTTTGTAAAATGGCAGCCTAACCTAACTAAAACAGTGGTATTGAGAGACAGAGGAGGCCTAAGTTTATGAGGCTACATCTGTATAAGTTTAAGATTAAAAATAAAATCAGTCTGTTACCTACTGCAGTATAGGGTGGAGAAAGTTTTTGAGTACTATCAGGATGTGGGTAAAGGAAAGATTCATATATTGGGTAAATTGAGGCAGGTAGGGCCTGAGAGCTCAGTGGAAGAAAAGGAATTGAATGTAATTGAGAAGGAAATTTAGAGGGATAAATAGAAGCTGCCTCCTTCAATAAGGAGACTGGCTTATCCATCTTCTTGCTGCTGTGGTTCTTCAGGTTTTCTTTGAAAAAAAAAATATGGCAGTAATTGTCTTGGTTATTTTGCTCATTGCTGGAACAAAATACCCAAAACCAAAAGTTAAAGGGAAAAGGTTTATTTAGTTCACAGTTTGTAGAGGTTTCAGTCCATAATTGGCTGGCTTCTTGGCAGAGTGACACATGGCAGAGGGGCAACAGTTCATGGTGGCAGAAGGCAGCACAAGCACAAACAAACTTAAGTGTCTTTTTGCCTCTTTTATACTCTGTCGCCAGGCTGCTAGGATTGGGGTGGTGCCAGACCAATCAGTGAATTATTCACCTGATCTTGATCCCAGCATCACACAGTCTAAATTCAGCCTTTTGAAAAGCCCATCCTGCATGACTGCATTAGGCTTTGGGGGGACACCTGGGCACAAATTGTAACAGTAATGTTAACTTATAGCCAATGACCTATAATAACCTCCCATTACAATTCTAATTTACTTTGATTTCTAGATTCAAAATCTTTAAAACCAATTACATTTTTGGTAAAAATTATTTGGTTAATTAAATAGATAAAATAATTTTAAGGAATTAATCTCAAAAAAGGAGTCTACTCTCCAATGAATATATATAAAGAAATGTTTCAGAAAAGGTTATAAAGATGTATAGATCCTCAAGAATGAATGCAGAATATGATACACACTAAGATATTGTCATTAGCAATAGAAATATATAAAAGGGAAAACATTTAGGTTGTGGGTCTCATTGAAGCTGTGATTCACCTTCCTTGTGCATGGATACTAAGTTGTCTGAGTTAGCAGCATTTGTAATGGCACTAAATTTAGAAAATAAAATGAAGAGGAGAAAAAGTGCTGGTGTGATGATTTACAGTGACATACAGCTAATGCCAAGGTGTGAACGTGTGACCTTGTGATTACACTTTTGGATATGTGTCCTGGTTTGCTAATTGTAGACACTAGCTTTAGTGTACTTGATAATGCTTTTTAATTTTACATAGTTCAAAGTGTCAACAGTGTCTGTTTCTCTAGGATGCATCATCACAGCTTATGCTCAGTAAGATGTAGCCTTTTTCTAAGCATCATGTCCGAGGTAGAAATGATCCAAAGTCAGGCAAAATAGCCCTAGAGAGAAATGAACAGAATGATATAGTGTTCACTTTGCTTCTGTGAACCCAGCCAAGCCCAGAGACTGAAGTGCCCTGTGCTGCAGTAGTATACATAAAGAATATTCATGGCCATATAAAGATTTAATTTTTGAAGTTCAAATAGCCTATCTATCATTGCCAATTAATTTGTACCAAAAGCCCAAGATGGTTGGTATAGTAATGTTGATATATTGTGGAGGTTATCTGTAGAACAGGTAAAATTAATTAACTCATCTGATCTTATATTTTGCCTAATTTTGAAAATCTGTCCCATACTTTTCTTGTTTGAAAATTGGAGTGCATTTTTTACTATTGAATTTGTCAAGGATGTTAATTTACCCATTCTGTCTGATTCTCCAGCTACTGTAGGTGCTGGTTGTAAGTATTTAACTTGATGCTCTTGTTCCATCTTTCCTTTCCAGAATAGTCTCTGGTGGGAGGGGATGACTACTTTCAATACCTGAGAGGAAAAGGAGCAATCTCTGAAATAACTCTTGCAGAGCTTCTCATGTTGATGATCTCTAATAGTTCATTTTGTGTCCCTCCAGTGAGGGATTAGTCTGCAGGTGGCTCTCAGGTCCAAGCAGTGCTAGCAGAGTCTGATTGGCCTGGCCTGTTCTTTTGTTAGTAGAGTGCAACCAAATGGCATTATACCAGAGTCCACATACAGAGAACTTTTCTCTGTAACATCAAGCCATCTTTCCCCCCATGTTTACCCCCACTAGGTTAGCTAACCTAGGTCAGAGTGTGAACTGAGGTACTATACTGCCTAAGCCCAAGGCAGTGATGGCAAACTTTTTAGAGAATGAGTGCCCAGACTGCAACTGCAAAGCCACTTATTTATTGCAAAGTGCTAGCACTGCAATTAAACCTGAATACTCAGCTGCTGGGGTGACTTGGCTTGTGTACTAACAGAGAGGGCTCTGTGTCTCTGCGTGGCACATGTGTGATAGATAGGTTTGCACACCACTGGCCTAGGGCATGTCAGGTTGATAAGTAGGCAAAATATCATTCAGTATCAGCAGCCAGAGTCTTCCAGGATGGTGTGCAGTAGCATGTGAATGGAGTAATTCACAATTTGGGTTAAAGAGTTAGCTGGAGTTTCAGTTTGTAAATTTTGCTGTAAATGAGTAAATATGATGGTCACTTATCCATGTCCATAGAATGCAGATAGAGGCTCCCCTTAGGAATTCAGACAAAATGCTCATTTGATTCACTGTGTAAACAATTCTTCAATTGATGGATATATAAATAAAAGATTTGTCAGTGTTTAGGTTACTTCCTCTACATGTAAAACAAAATTAGAAATGAGAAAGCAACTAAGCACAATGTTTTGTCACCCTGTAAAAGTAGATCTCACAGGATGAATAGGTTATCTTATGGATGTAATGTCAGAACTGTAGAACAAAGTAATAGTTCAGGGAATAATACTCTTCTTCATATGCCTACAGAACTGCTTGCCATAGCTCATTTATACAACAAATGTAGTACTTAACTATTGAACTCTTAGCTTAACTCGTATCCTTAAGTGCTTAGTAGGATGACTGTGTAATTTTAGGAAATATGAATTATAGAACTTTTACTGAATTTGTGTCTCTGGAGTATAAATGGATTTTTAAAAATTTCCACAGGTAATTCTTACAACATTTGAGAGCCAATGCTTTATGTCATATTTCCACAAGACCCTCAAAAAAGAGACTGAACATCAGAGTTTCTGTTATTTAGAAGTGGAAATTCCTCAGTCTGACAGAGTAAGTTAGCTGTGCTTATGAAAAGAATCAGAAAAGGAACATATTTGTTGGAAACAAGTTAAAGGTAAAAACTTTGTGGAAGAGCTCACTATAGAGAGTTGTTATGTAAAGGGAAGATTTTGGGGAAAAGATTCAATAGACCAGAAAAATGCTTAAGTTTTTTTGAAGCATAAGAAGCAACAGGAGGTTAGATCACAGGCATATGATAGTGGGATAGTAATAAATGAGTGAAATATGAATGAAGTGAGAAATATGTTGTGCAAGTGGCAGGAGAAAAGTAGATGGAGGGTGAATAGAATGAAAAATATATTTTATTCCCTTCTTTCATGTATGATTTAAGAGTTGTGTGGTGCTAGGAAGCTTTCCGTGATTTCTAACACTTCCAGTCTTTCCAGTTATTTTATATTCTTCAACTAGATGGCTAAAATGAAAAGCTGAATGTGAAAGGAAGTGCATGACTGTGCAAGGTATGAAATTAGCTGGGTCAGCCTTTTTCCTTCTGGGTCTTTTATTCCTCTAATCAAAATTTTAATAGTTGGTTTTCTTGCTTGAGGATGGGATAGTGAGTAACAAACTTGCCACACTGGTTAATGTCTTATTGTTCTATAGAAACAGTATCTTTTTAAAGTGAACCCATATTAATTGATACTTTTAAAGGAATATGTTAAAGGTGAGAAAAGTTCATAATGTCTCCATTAAGATAAGTAAATTTGAGCATTTATTAATAGCATTCCTTTTCCTAATACCTACTGACCGTACTACAAACCGTAACAATGTGCTTATGAACAGATTCCTTTTTGTTTCCTGGAATGGATTATTAATGTCTGTTGGTATCTCTTTCACTGCATGTTGACATTTCCAAATCACATTAAATTTTCTATTCCATTTTCATATGATTGTATAGGTTACCAATGAGTAATTAAAGGAGTCCAAGAAATGTGGGGAGCATATGTTTCAACAGTCCTTCTAGACTGACTGGTTATTACTTTGCTGTCTTGTATATTTAGCTGAAGTTAATTTGATGTTGAAAGAGTAATGTAGAAAAACTATTAGAAATAATTTGTTTGAAGCACTGTTTTTGAAAACTGTGATAGTATTGCTTTTCCCAGTTTAAAAGAAAATAGACCCCTGAGGTACACAAGACCAGAAGGTCGAGTAGTATTTATAACTTACCCTCCTATATAAAAGTCAGAAATGGAGAGAGAGGGAGAGGGAGAGAGAGAGAGAGAGATGCTGTAAGGTATATAATACCTTAATATGTATTTGGATATGTCTATTTTTAATTCCTCAGTCTGTGTTTCTTAAGTATGTGAGAATTCACTTTTTATGATTAAGCAAAATACGTTGCCAAACAACGTTGCAGATCTGTTTATATGTTACTAAAGTCTGTAGTTTGTTTATGCTTTTGGACTTATGAGACATACCTATAAATGTAAGGGATTATTGGTTATGTTTTACATTCTACTCTATTTTCTTTCAATACAACTGTGTATTCTTTTATTGTCCCCAAACTTACATATTTTCTGTGGGGACAATTGTTATTTGCCTTGAATATTTGATGCAAGAATTACTTTTCAGGACTGGAATTTAGTTCAAGTAATTCAGTTTGTTTCCATTTATGCCTCTTGAGGAAAGACTTTGGACCTAGAGCTCCAACCAATTTTCCATCCAGTACTGCAACGGAAATGATGAAGCAGACTGGGAATTAAGAAAAATGATATTGAAAATCCAAATCTTCAGGAGGAAATCCATAAGGGCTTGGTTAAAAGGTGGTGAATATTTTTCTCTTAGCTATGATCTTCTTATATCAAAAAACTCAGTAGAGTTGAAGATTTTCTTTGAATTTATTTGGGTTTTGAAAAAGCAGGGTAAAATTGGCAGCATGTGTTTGTGTTTTACTCCCAGGCCTCTTGTTTTTGTCCCTAGTTGTTGGTCTCAGAAAATAAATAGGCTAAACATGTACACAGCAATGCTGTTTTGCGTTGTAGTGGCGATGGAGGATGGGGTAGAGATTCTCTATGATTGACCACCATCGTGGGCTTGTCAGTGTTTTGTGAAAGAAGAATTAAAAGAAATGACACAATATAATAAGGTACTTTTTTCTGAGTCTGGTGCTTGCCTCTGGACATACTTTTCTGGATATCTGTTCCTGTTTTAATGACCTCTATACTTTAGTTATTTTTGCAGCAGGTATTAGGTTGAGCTGCTATAATAAAAAGATCACCAAGTAAATTTAATCAAATGTAAATGTCTTTTACATTTATTAATGCAGAGGGTTATTGTTATTTCTTACTCCTCAGGGTTAGCCCTTCACTGTATAACGGGTATAGGATAATCAGCACCATCTGAATAAGCCTGAAGAAGTGAGGGTATGGAAGGATGTGATGTGTAAGTTGCACAGGTTGCTCTTGCTCCCATTCCATTGGCAAGAACATAGTCACATTAAGTGGCTACTCTAAACTCAGTGTTTGAAGTCATTCAGATTTTTCTGCTCCCTTGTTGAGATTCTAACATGCCTAGTCCCTAAAGCTGTGTGTAATGCAATAAAACTTGAGATAAATAGTTTTATCGTGTGTCAGTGCTTGATTATATTGTGGGAGCTATCTATGTCACATGAGCTTAGTTAGCTTTTTTCAATGTAGTTATTGAATTTACACTGTTTTCCAGTTTATAGTAGACATTGGGTCAGAAAGGGATATAATAACAAAATGAATAAAATATGGTTTCTGCCTTTGAAGAGTATGTATGTAGTCTGGTTCTTTTTTCCAAAGGTGAATAGGAATTTTTCTAAAACAGTTTTGAGAAATGCATGTCACTAATATCACTATCCACCCAGTACTCCACTACTATCTTCGCTGCCCATAGATTCTACCTATGAAGGGTGCCTACCACTGACACATTCAGCACAGACCTGAATTCGTGACATAATGTCCATTTTGTGAATAGGTTTCTAAAATCTCATCAGCTCTAAAATTGACCTTACCAATTACTGGCTTATTCACTTCTCTGTTGACTTACTGTAAAGTTTTAGAAATCTACTAGATGAAATTGTTTGGATTATAAAGGAAGAAAGGACATCAGGGCTCAAAGTGTCACTTTTCATATTTACTGTTCAGTATCTACAGCCAGTATTTATTGGTGATCTTCTATGGGACAAGCATGTGGGGTATAAAGCTGAATAAGGCATAATTTTTGCTTTTGAGTTGTTTGTTTTGTCCTGGGAGAAGCAGGTCTTTTGGGTGCATCACACTGTCATGTGTCTAGCCCACCAGTAGATATGGGAGAATAGAGCGCTACAGGAATCTAAAAGGACAGTCAATGTCCAAAGGAATGTCTTAGTGCCATTTACATTGAAACTTAACAGCAGTGAGCTCACCAAATAGAAGTGTGTTTTGTGTTGTGGGGAGGTGGCAGCCTTCCAGAGAGGGTATTGGTAGAAAGTATGAAAGACCAAAAGGTAAAAGCAAAACAAAAGCCCCCAAAGCTTTCCACTGGTACATTAATTATATTTTCTTTGAAACAAAGATGTTGCTAAGACAGTATTACTATGTCATACCTAGATTATTTAATTTGTAAGAATCAGAATCTGAATAGGACCCTATGTCTGAATTAGAACATGAAGATAAACTCTCCAGGGATGCTCATGTTCTAGGTTTTCTTAGCTCTAAAAAATACTTACATTTTACTTTGCAAGCTTTTTTTTGTTAGTCTTTGCATGGTGTTGGCAGCCACAGTGCAGACATAGCCGAGGAGCTTAAGGCCGCTGTGACTTATTGGTGTTTTATAGAAAGCCATCCAGGTACAAGGCACTGATGTTGGACTATGGGAATATAATGGTGAATAAATAGCTGCCTGGTCTCTTTTCCCATAAAAGTCATGTGTAAGTAACAGGTAATAATTCATACATCTCACTAATGTATGCTCATCAGAGTTGGAGTTGGGGGAAAGTATTAAGTTCTAGACAAAGCTTGAGGTAAAGGAGAGTGTGTTGTGTTTAAAAGACTGAATTGGCTGTAGAGGGTGAGGTATATAAAATGAGGAATGTAAGATGAGAAATGAGAGGACTGTTGCTACACCATGTTAAGGATTTGAGTCTTTTATCTCTAAGTGCAATGAGAAGCTACTGAAAGATTTTGAGTAGGAGCCAGTATGACCTGATTTTTTTTAGTGGTGTCTTTAAATTCTTGATAAATATTTATACATGCTCATTATTAACAGGCCTATCAAATCAAAAAGAAAAGATCCTCTTAAAAGGGGAAATTATGAATTTTTCCCAAAAAGTAATAAGTAAATACAAAAGAAATTTTCACAAGTTTTGCACTAAAAATCTCAAAATGAAACTCATTAGAACAAACTTGGACTCATGGAAGTTGAAGGATTCTCAATTTTGGGGGAGGTGTTTGCCCAAGGCCAAGTAGTAAGTTGGCAGCTGATTCCTGCCTGCCCTGCCCCATGAGCAGAGTTATTCCTCTCCTTCCCCTTTTCCTGCCTCCCACTTCTGCTGAAGTTTTGCAGATAAAGGAATCAAATTACTCCCTAGCGCTCATCGGAACTTCTCAAAATGTGAGAGCTTTGATTGCAATCCTCTCCTTGGCTCAGTTCCTGACTTTAGGATCTCCAGTGTCACTGTCACACTGCCTCATGGTCTGCTGCTGGGGAATGCAGTCATGTCTTGTTGATCTTAGCATCCCCAGGCTTGATGGTGCTAATGTGGAGCAGTCAATGATTGAGAGCTGTAATTGTTAAATTATTATTGATAACAGTATCTGTATCTTGTATAGGCAGTAGAGAGAAGACCAGCTGAATTGGTCTCCTAGATTTAGTTTGGAAAATAGTGGAAAGTAAAGATATATAACTTTCATGAAAATTGTAGCTTTATGGAATGTTGTTGCCAAGAGATTGGCTTTTTTTTTTTTAACAGAAATTTCAGAAAGGAGATTCTGAGTAATACGTCAGTCATAGGGAGGGATCTGTCATTTTCTGGCAAGTTGAATAGGCCAGGGAATTTTTTTTTTTTACCTTGCCTACACTCACTCCTTTATGAATTATGAAGTATTATTCTGAAGCCATCAAGAGTGGCAGGGAGGAGGGGAGCTTGTCTATATATTCATTTTTCCTCTGAAGGTCTCCAGCATTTTCTGACACTATCCCTGTTTTCGGTTTCTCTCTGCCTTTCTCACTTTCTTCTTGCCTCCTTGGTATAAATTAATAAAATTTGTTACAGGAATTTTTTGAGAATGGTTTTCTGGACAGCAGCTTGTGACAGGATGAGACAGTCCAGGGGTAGATAGTGGGGGGTGATGAAGGCCAGAGGCCAAGCCATTGCAGTGGCCAGTGTAAGAGCACTGGGGCCAGGGATTTAGCTCAGCAGCATAAGTGCCTGCCTGGCATGCGGGAGGTCAAGAGTTTGATCCCCTGTATATAAAAAAAAAAAAGCTCTGGGTACACTGAGATGTGAAGAAAAGATGCAGAGGACTCTGGGGAAATGTTATCAGTCTGGACTAGCATGCCAGCATTAGCATAAGGAGTAGCCAGTCTGGTCAGATAAAGCAGGTAGGCAACCAGAAGGAGCTGGCAGGAATCTAAGTAGGGCAGCATGAGTTAGGATGCTGAGACCAGGATCCAGGTGGAGACCGAGAGGATCAGGCCTGCATCAGGAGGTGTCAGGAATCCTACCCCTGAAGCAAAGGTTACCTTGAGGTGAGGCCCGAATCCAAACTGAGAAAGATAATGACAGCCATGAGCAGCAGCCTGATGCTTGTGAAGCACCGAGCTTGTGGCAGGGACAGTTCTAAGCATTTTCTTATATCAAGGCTTTTAATTTGCACGAGAATGTTGGTATAATCCTCATTTTATAAACGAGGTGATGGTAAAATAGCTTGCTGAGTGTTATGCAACAAATGGCACAGCTGACATAGCAGGGATTCTGGCTTTGAGGTCCCTGCTCCTAACCACCCTGCCCCATAGCATTCCCATTGCAGAGTGCCAGCAAGCGCCTTTCGCACAGAATGCACTGTGTGCGTGTGTGCTGGAGGGGGACTGGGCAGTGCAACCAGTCCTGGTCTGTAGTACTTCTCATAAACATAAAAGGTCACTGCTTCTATTCTGCCTTCTCTGTGTCTTTTACATACTAACTCATTAATTTAAAAATTATCATTTTTTGGCATGTTACAGAAGAGACCTGAGAGTCTTGAGGACACAATTGCCCAGGTAGTGAGGTCTAAACTGAGACTCAAAGGATGGTAGCAGAAGAATACTAGAAGTAGACCCTGTCATTTATTGATTTTGTTTGGTTTTTGTTTCTCTGCTCTCCTGCCACTACCTGTCTAAAGGGCATCAAGGAGGAAATGGGCACGATATTTGTACTCACAGTGCCATACAGATTTCTCAAGGTGAAGGAGTGGATTAGAATTTGCAGAGCAAAAGAGGAGCAATCATCTAGCATGCTGTAGTCACTTAGTAAAAATGAGAAAAAATCTAAGAGTGAAATAATTCTTGAGGCTGAATTGGCAAGCAAACACCTTGGGCTTACGTTGTAGCTTGCAGCCAAAAAGAAGGTTATTCTTTGCCAAGTCCAAACTTTTTTTTCCCTCTTCTTTGGCCTCTCAGAATCCTGCTATAGAATACATAATTGCACTGACTTAGAAGAGTTAAAATTCCAGAGAAATCTGGGCGGAAAGTTGTTTAGCAAAATTTCCTTTTGTTTCTAAATCTGAGCCTGTTGTTTTGACCATGGCTATCTACAACTCATAGCTGATCACCTCACTCCTGACTTTGCTGTGTGTCTTCCTCTCCCTTTTCCAAATGTGTGGAAAACAGAAATTCTTCCGGTGTACTCCACTGTCACATCCATGGATTTGCTGTGCTACAGCACGGTAAAAGGGGCTCCTTATTTCAGAAATTAGACATGGCAAAGACTAACTGAAAGTAGTGTTTTCCTGTGATACTGAATAGCTTTCCTGGTTTATTGAGAGCCAACTCATTTCCTTCCTTGAATTGAGCTCACTGGGGGCATTCGTCCAACTTTAAGAGCCATCTCCCTACCAAGAATCATGTGGGATGTATAGATCCAAATTTATACAGATGATGCCTTTTCATAGGGTCTTTTGATTTTGAATCATTGATTGTAATGAGAGATGGCTTGAAAGGATATAGATCAGAAACACAGTGAAGAGGACAACTCAAAATTGGAGGCAGGCTCCTTGAGGCCTGTGGTTTGGAGGCATCTTAGTGATGAGCAGTAGCTGACTTACTGCGCAACGGAATTGTCTAACTTGTTCCTATTTTCGTCTGAGAAGGACAAAGAAGATCAAGGGAGAGGGTGGTTTCTCTTTCATCATTTCAATCACCATCACTCAACTGGTTAATTCTTTTTTTTTTTTTGATATCAGGAGTTGAACTCACAACCTTGTGCTTGCCAGGCAGGTGCTTATGCGGCTGAGCTACATCCCCAATCCTCAACTGGTTAATTCTTATGATAAAAAGCAAAACAATGCTAGTCCCTTATTGCTTTTCAGCTTTTGCTGCAATGGAATATGATACAGTACCTTTGAAATTTGGCCCTTGGGGTTTAATGTGGTGGAATCCCTGTGGCTTTTCATTAAAAGCTGGAGAAATGAAGTGCTCTGAAATAGTGAAGCTTTCAGAGACCTTTCAATACTTCTTAGGGCTCAATGCAGAGACTCTTAGGATAGAGATGTTCAATTCCTAAAGTTCTGAGTTCACTTTTCTGGGAACTCTCAAAGTTTTTTCAGGGAGACCCAGAACTGAATTTCACTGAGCTTCCTCTGGAATTCTAGGATCAGCTCGAGTATTGGGTTGAAACCTTTAGGTGATTTGTGAGTGTGACAGTTACTCTGTGCAGATCCAGACCTTAGGGTCAGACTCTACGATCAATCTGTTATTTAATTTTTAGCTGTCATTTGTGAGTAAACAAAAATGATTTTAATTAGTTTTTAGGATGGAAAAAATGAGAAAGACCAGGATTTTCCCCAGCAAGGTGAGCTTTATTTCACTTGAGTTTCTCTGGGGAGTATGCACGCTCTCATCTCTTCTTTTGAAAGATGCATCAAGAGTGCAGTGAGGAAGGAGCATTCAAATTGTGTAGAATATGTAGCTTTGAATAAATCAATTTAATCTTTTTGGTTATCAGAAGAGCTGGACTTCGGTGAGTTTCTTATAGAGTTCCTTATCAGTCAGTGCAGCATTTTTTTAAGTTCCTGTGAAGAAGGAGACCCAACTACCCCTGCCACGTATCTGTTCTTATCCTCAAGGAGCTGGGTATAGGTTTACAAGGATAGTTGTAGCAGCCTGGGATTGGTTCAGTGCCTCCTGTGCACATTCCTACCCTGAGTCACACTCATTTTCTGTGCACATTGGTGTATCATAAAACAAGCCTTCTTTAAAAAAGCCTTTAAAAAAAAACAAAAAAAAACTTCCTTTAGACCCTCCCATGAAGTATAGGGAGCACTCCAAGGCAGCCTCACACAGAATAACAATTGAACCACAAATGGTTTTCCCAGCAGGGTTTTTCTCATTTTGGTGAATTATGCATGTGGACTGCCTCTTTTTTTCCCTTTAATTGATTCTCATTTTAAAATAATCTGGAAATATTGTACTCTCAATTGAAGTGGCAAAGTAAGGACATAATTTGGAGAATTTAAGGAGAAAAAAACCCCCCTTGTCTCAATTTTCTGTAGATTTTGGCTAAAACGTTGTATGGCTATAGTTAGAGTTGATTAAAATAACAGTCTGGAGCTGGGTATAGTGGTATGTGCTTGTAATCTCAGTACTTGGGAGGCTGAGGCAGAGCATCACTGTGAGTTTGAGGCCAATCTAATCGATATAGTGAGTTTAAGGCTAACCTGAACTATATAGCAAGACCCCATCTCAAAAACAAAACAAAAACAAAATAGCCTGATGCATGAATTTGAGCACAAATATTTTGACTCAGTCTACTTGCTATATGGAGTGGGGATACTGAGGTTCCACACTTGCTCCAACACACAAAGTTGTCAACAGGGAGAGCAGTTTGGGCGTTCTTTGTATGAAATCCTCTTAACTGCACCCAAACTCTTCTGCCATTTTCTTTCTATATGGGTACAGCCTCAAAGATGACATCTGGTATGAACTCTACTATTTGGGATCCTGAAGGACAGTTGAGTCCCCTTGTCATCTGTTATGTTTGAAAGTGAATGAGTGTTGGTGCCGTTTCTGGAGTGTGGAGCTGTAGACTGAGAAACATCAGGTCTGCACATACCTGGTAGTAAGCACCTTACTCAGCATTAATAGCTCTTGTGATTGCATTTTGTGACTCAGGTTTGTTTCTCTAAACTTATGCTTTTCAGAGATACGGGCCAGAAGGACAAACCTCATTTCTTGGGTCCAGGTTTACTAAATTACTCCTGTGCTGAGTCTAGCCTTTCAGCTGACAAATCAGGGTTGTCACTGATAAGTTTTTATGTAGCATTTCAGATTTGTAGAGTTCTTTCTCTGAGTTATTTCTTATCTCAGTTTGGCAAGTGAAGAAACTAAAGCCCACAGGGGTTGTGACTGGACCAGGGTCACCTGACTAATTAGTTGTAAAGCTCACACTAAGCTCAGGGTCTTTGAGTTTCTGTGTCATTTCTTACTCCAGTGGTTCATACACTTTCTCTAGGTTACATTCTTTTCTCCTCACCAACTACATTTGTTTCCCACAAATTTAACTGGCTTCTTTCTGAATGAGCTGCAGGACTCTTCTGTTTCAAAGCTGCAGTATGTTATTGGTTGATCAGAAAGCTATACATATCTAAGAGAGACTATACTGTATATCAGGTGACCTTTCCTCAGTCAACCTAAGTGTGGTGTGATGGGAGAAGGAAAGGAGAGTTTGGAGAAAAGATCAATGCTGTTTTAGGACTGTTAAAGGTTTATGCATAGGAAGCAGATGATGGATTTAAGGAGATGATTATGTTACTTAAAAGAGGTCAAAAAACTAAAAAGTCCTTCAATAATTCTACAGCTAAAACCTGTGAGGTTTTTTGGCACCCTTTTAAAGCTTCACTAGTTGTGAAACAAAGGTATTTTCTTACCAGTGATGCAGAGACTTCAGTGGGAATATTGAAAACTTTTGCTATAGAAATTCCCTCAATAAATCTTACCATATGTTTATGCTATTTTTCCTTCAGTGTAGGTTTTTTAAAAATTCTGTATGACTTATAGCCCTTTGACTTAAATCACAGCTGTGAAGTACAGATGTTGGATAGAGATTAGTGTCTGTTTGCCTGTCTTTACACAATATTCTCTGAAAATCGTATCTCTCCTCTGCTCCTCACTCAAATTGTGAATTTAATCAAGAAGATGGGTAGTTGCGTTTAGAGTGCTCAATAGCCTGCCTTTGCAAACATTTCATGCAGCCTTTTGGATACTGAGAGTGTTTATTGTAGAACTAATAATACAGGCAAAACAGGAAGCAGCTCTTTGCTGGGTAGGATGCTCCGAGTCACCCTCTACTCTCCCAGGGAACGCTCTTCAGCTGACTGAAGCAGGGAAGCCGAGCCAATCAGAAGCTGCTTTCCTAGCTCAGTCACCAGTCTGTGGTTGAGGAAGGGTTTTGCTTTTTATGCTCTTTATTGGGAAGGCAGATAAAATGCCAGGTCTGGACTGCCTCTGGGGATAACCTCACCCTGTGTGACGTGAATGAATAGCATCTTGCCTGGTAAATTCATAGGAATTGATAAGAGAGGCACAGTTCTTCCACACAGGCCGTTTCTCATTTAGCTCTAGCTGTGGTTTCTGCAGTAATTTTGTTTTTGCCTTAAAAGAGGTGCTCTGGATCATCAGACCTCCATGTATGACAATTTGTACCTGCATGGAATTGAAGACTCAGAGGCTGTAAGTATTTCATAGATAGCTGATTCTCTCTCCCCTCCTCTCCCTCCTCCCACTACCCCCCCACCCCATTTCTTAGGCAACGCGGGGAACATGGAGCTGAAAACCAGCATCATTTAGGTGCTTGCTGGCTGCCGTGTAAATGTTCTCTGTATAGTTTGCAGTTAACTGAAATTATTTATTGTCAAGTAACAAGAACATTAGAGTGATAACAAAATCATCTAAGAGTATAGGCTGTTTGAATTTCTGTTAGCAGGTACATGTTTGATTTCACAAGAGGGAACAGCTTCTTAGACTGGTTTAAACTATGCAGAAAGTGCCTGTGTTTTCTAGCAGGGTTCATGGAAAAGACTCATTCATTATATAATACACATTATTTGTTGAGCTAGCATGAATAGAAGTTCCTAAGATGTAGCTGTATTATGTGCTTTCTGGCCAGACGAGCAGTGCGGATCTCCTGTTTCTTTGTTAAGAAAATCAGATGCAAGGGTTTGGTCACAAAACACACCAATGCAGAGGCAATAGATAGTGTTTCTATACTCTGTCCTGAAAGACCCAAGTTCACTCACGTGTGTTTCGGGTTAGAAAACTGGACTTCTTTCTCCCATAGGTCAGGCTTATACCACCTATTAGAATGAAATGATTTTCTGAAATCATACCACAGGATGTTAGCTTTTGAATTTAGGGTGAAGTTGATTACTGATTCTTTTTTATTATTGCTGGTGGTAGTGTCTGTGTTTTCATCAACCACATAGAAATCTTATAAGGGAGAATGATTGGGACATGCCAGTAGAGTCTGAATTTTATGAGTGCAGTGCCATACATGTTGCTACCTTGAAAACAGGAATGTGTTATATAAGGTTCTCTGGCTAAATTACCCAACAAACAGATTATAACAAAAAGCCCCTATGGTGTATGTCAGTGTAGATATATGTATCAAATGATGTATCGTCCACGAAAGATAGAAATCCTTAGTTCTGATTAGGCATTGCATTTTTCCTTCCTATCTGTATTAGCTCTAACTCTTACTCTGTTTCCACAATAGTCGTTCTACCTGTTGTCCAATGTGCTTGTAAATAATCAAACTGTCAGTTTATTGCAAAGGACTATAGTCTGACCATTGGCGGATGAACTTGAGAAGGTCCACACTTGCAGATGCGGTGGGGAAAGGAAAAGGCAACTGTAGGAGTTCTGTAAAACAGCTTTTCTGTTGAGTCTTCAGGAGGCCTGATTATTTCTCATACCTGTTTGCACACTCAGTTATGAAATGTGTGATGCCTTATTGCATTGTAAGTTTTACTTTTGGCCATGAATTTTAAACTTGGGCAGTGTATTGCACTGAAGTGGATTGTAGTTATTCCAGAAATGCCTTTAGAAACTGGCTACTGTGAATAGTTGACAAGGAGCAAATGTATCCAGCTCCTGTTCTCTAGACACACTGGTTGAGGGGAGGGAGCTATTGTAAGTATGAAAATATTTACTTTTCCTTTTGGTCCAGCCTCATGGGACAGTTGAGTTTCCTTGTAGGGTGGGAAGTGAAGAGTGCAGTAATTGGACTTGAGGCAGTAGTTGATGGCAAGTAGTGCTAGGTACTGCAGTGCTGTGTTCCTGGTGACTCAGTGGTGGCCAGCAGGCTGAGATCCTGAGGCTGTGCTTATCTGCAGAGGTGAGGAAGGGGGGGAGCCTGAGGAGTGGAAGAAGGCATCCGGTTAGTCCTTAGTTGAGGGTAAGGGGAATTTTCGGGGGTGGGTTCAAAACTGGCACATAAATCACAGGGGAAGACAGAGATATTCGGAGGGTGAACTGACTCTGAATGCTCACTTGAGTTTGTTTGTTTTTATAAGGAAGAATAATGTGATGTGTTACCCAAGATGGTGTGAACAGAGCTTCAACCCAATGGAGAAGACTAGGCCTAAATAGCTGACCTGGTGAAGTGACAAATAAAGCCACACCTGGAGTGCCACATCCTCAGCAGCCTTTCTCAGTGCCAATGCATTTATGGCTGTAAGTGTGGGGTTTGCCCAGATCAAAGCAGAGTTCTGGGAACAGGAAAGCTCTGGTGAATAGGTACTGAAAGGCTTTTCTCCAGTGGCCAGTTGCAGCCCAGGAGTATACAGGCACTAAGAACTGAGTATGGCACTTCTTCTGGGGGTTGGGGAGCTGTCCACGTCTGTCTTACCACTCTGCTGTTGAAAATCTTTGTGGGGTATCTATGGGTTAGTATGTGGTATGTGACTATATTTAATGTGCCCACGCAGTAAATCTCTAATAAAATCATCTCACCTAGGGATTGATATTTTGAGTAAGAATAAAACATTATTGTGTACTGTTAACACTTCCTATCCCCACAGTATGAGATGTGGTACTGGAATGTGAGCTTTTTCTTCTTTCTTTTTTTTTTTTTTTTTTGTGGTACCAGGGATTGAACTCATGACCTCACGCTTGCAGGCAGACACTTATGCTGCTGAGCTAAATGCCTGGCCCTGTGAGCTTTTTCTTAAGAGTGTGATACACAGGTAGATGTTGTAGTCCTAGTACTTTAGATGTTTGCCTGTAACCTCTATATTTGACACACTGTGTATAAAAAGGAATAAGAAACATGCCAAAGCACACTTGAGTGTGGATGCTTTAGATTCTTGAACTCTGTGGAGTTGTTTTGGGCAAGTCTTACTGCCTTCTGCTCTGATTTCCAGGAGGGTAATTAAGGATCAGGATTATTCAAAGTGATAAGGGGGTACAAAAGATTGTTTAGTATCCCACAGCAAAGCCCTACAAGAGAATAGGAGATTTCACTAGAATATCACATTACTTCTTACATAATCCTCACCTACGTGATGGAGTGTGTACTACAGATTGTGCACATGCTGAGACTAGGCCAGTAGAATACACCTGGTCATGCATACAAACTCTGTTGATGCCCATTTAAGTGTTGTTCCAGATTTCACTTCCTTTTGGGCCACAGGTCCTCTTGGCCAGGGTGTTTTTCACTGATTGAGCTCCCATTGGATGTTGTATTTTTGTCTGATTCATGGTAAATCTGTTCCTTGGTGTACATATGTTTACAGATGGATTCATCATGTATTCTAGTATTTGTAGAATCATTATAGAAATAGATTTTTGTTGTTGTTGTTGTGCAGTAGGATTATTGCTCAAATAATAGGAGGAATGTTCTTATAGGGATGAATGAGAAGAGCAGAGAAGTAAAAAAAGTTATTGGAAACCCAACACCCAGAGATAATTGCTGTTAACTGCTGGTGTATTGCTTTCAAACTATCAATGCATGCATATGTAGATAAGTTGTTCTCAACCTGCTACTGTGTGTTAAAGTCTATTCTGTTAAATGCTATTCTTAATTGATAAAATTTTGAGCGCATTAACACTAGAACTGGACTGGGTAAGTGATACTTTGCAAAATTTAAAGCTCCTACATGGGCTTTCTAGAATTTTGAGCAACTTAAAGGAAATATAGGTTCTTAGAGTATTTTGTAAAGTGAGGTCAGGGTTAGCTGCACATAGAATTAATAGTTGAATTTCCTGACACAGTTGCTTCCATTTCCAGTTGCTTAAATTCTAAAATATTTAGAGGGTCTCAGAGACTTTTTTTTTAAAACTTTTTTTTTAAACAAAAAAGATAACTAGATCATAATTTTGGATATTCATTCTAGAGGAAAATATATTCATTAAGTGTTTCTAATCATAGAAAGGAGTTACACTTAACTGATACTGTTAGAAATCTTTAGATGTAAAAGCTGAAGAAAACTTTTGTAAAATTTCACAAATTATAATGTGTACATAATGTCTAAATGCATATATAAAAGCTCAAATTCAAATCTATGTGTGCCTATACATTATAAAGATAACTGTATGTTAATTATTGAAACCGTTCTTTATAAGCTGTGTAATTGTGTTTGTCTAAATGTCTGCACCCACATATGTATATTCACTGTATACCCTTGTGCATCATATATATTCATGAATAGATATGCTCTGTGTTTTGCTAATTGATGCTTAATGCTAAGCAGGCAATTTCTACCATAGAGATTTAGATGACTGAAAATTAACTGCTTTTGATGTGAAGGATATCTAACAGGGTTGAAAGACAAAACATCCCCCAGAGAATGAGGGATTGCTTCTTTCAAAGATAGAGTAAAGTTATATTGAATATTAAGCTATGTCCTTGCGCTTGCTAGGGAGGAAGATAAACTTCAGACAGAGATTTATATGTTTAAGGGCTTTCAGAAAAGTACTGTAGGGATGTTAAGGATTGGATTTCTTTTGGAAGCAAGTCCAGAGGTCTTAATAGTTTGGTGGGTCATATAAAATAATCCAAGGACTGAGAATTAGTATCACTAGCCAGAGAAGTAAATCAAATGCTGCTTGTGATTTGTTTTGTTTTGCTTATTTGTTTTGATACAGAATTTCACTATGTATTCAGGCTGGCCTTGAGCTCACTGTGTGGCTGAGACTAGCCTCAAACTTGCAGTGATCCTCTTGCCTCCCAAATGCTGGGATTACAGGCAAGTGCCACGACACCCTCCTTCCTGCTGGCACTCTGTATAAGAAATTAACTAAGAAACTCAATTGGCTTTATTCAGCTGAGCTATTTTGGTGTTTAGTCAGGGGCTGTAGTAAATAATGTACAGAGATTTTTCTTTCATCAATTAATTCTTAGAAGTGATGATTTTCTAAAATATGTATTGAAATGATTTCTAGAAGTAGTTGTCCCAGAGCTCAAGAGAGAAATTTCTTAAATCTGGTCAGAGCTTGTGAATTTGGTACTGCAGGATTTTTTTTTTCCACTTTCTTATTAATTTTCTGTTTCTGAGTGACAGAGGGAACTATTAGAATCAATCCGCACTGTTCTATGTGTACTTCTGTGTTTTATTTCCTGGGAGTGTTCTTCTTAGAGTATGACAAATCATACTCTAAATCCAGGGTTTTAGAATATGGTTGTCAGGCTCATGTGGATGCCCTCAAAGAACATTGAGTTATTTAATAGTGGGAAGTTTGGCAGTAACTGTGAAATCATTATGTTAGGGCAGAGATGAGGCTTCCTGTAGCCTTAGTTTTTCCTTTCTTTTTGAGGCCAGCTTGAAGCTAATTTCTGTGTGGACATTTCTTTCTGTTTGCCACCTCTCCTTTAATATCCCTTAACTGGTAAACAAAGCCAGGAGGAGGGTGACAAACTGCTCTGGTTATCATTTTTTGTTATCTTCACTTTGCTCTCTGATTTGTCCTTTCAAGTAATCCAGTCTTGAGCTCACAAATCCATGAAGTTGAAGGTTGTATTCAGCAAACTAGAGATGTAGGCTCTGCATTCTGCTTTAAATCAGACTGGTTTAAGTGCCTTTAATTGTTGGCTTCAGGCCGTGGGGGCTGTGAAAACAAGAGCACTAACCTGCCACCCTGGAAGAATATGTTCAGTAGATGTGTCTGTCTCATATATTGAGCACAGATCACTAGAAGGCTACAGCTGAGTGGGCAAATTTGGCAAGAGAGTTTACAGTTCATATAAAATAATGACAGCAGATTGGGAGTTGTAGATTTTTATGCCCTAGACTTTGAACTTCTTAAAATTTTGAAGAGTATGAGTCCAGGATAAAACCATGTTTCTGTTTTGCAGTACTTGCTGGTATGCCCAAAGTAGGTAGCCCACACAGCTCATGAGGTAAATTTGAAGATCTAAATAAACCAATACTTGTTCTTGTTCTGCATTTATATATTCTTCTGTAACATAAATGAGTAGATTTAGTTATTAAACCTTTTCCTCTTTTCTTAAGTAGTGCTATACTCTCTGTATTTCCTACATTCTGAATTTTTAAAAAATCATCGGAAGTCAGAAATATTGCAAAGTCTTAACATCTAAAACAGGAAGTTTTGGATTTGCTTTTTAGCCCTTTTATTCAAGGGGCTTGATACAAGTGATGTACCCTTATGTGAACATTGGTAACTGTCCGGAGCTTAATGGAGTGGTGTATAATAGTTCACTTACTTTGCCTTTTTTATTCTTGTTCCTCCTTTCTTTTTAGCATCATCTGTGAAAAGAGATTCAGACCTTCAATGGTACTACTTTATCAGCAGTTTCATTGAAATTGATAAGTTTAAAGTTAAATGTTTCTTAACCTTTTTAAGTCTCCCCAAAAGTTTTAAAGTGTCATCTTTTATGGAGTAAAGCTGTCAGTCAGGAAACTGTTAAGTTTACTTTTTTGTCCTTTGTATTATGAAATGATTAAGGATCATAATAGTGTTACAGCTGAAGGTGGAGACTTGTTGCCAAATTACCAGGGATTCAGTTATGGCTTCCCCTTTCTAGCTGTGGCCCTGGGTACATTTCCTAACCTTTTTGTGCTTTGGTTCCTCTTCCCTGAAGTGTCAGTAGTAATACAATCTACATCTTGTCTGGTTTTGAGGTTACTGTTTGTAACCTTATAATATTGGTAAGTGTTAACTGCTATTATTGTTATACACCAGATGACTATGCTTATGCTTTGGGGAACTAAACATGCTCCTTTTTCTACAGGTTCTGTTATTCCCACCAAGACTTTCCATTTATTTTCAGAGCCTTTGCATGGTTTTTAACAATGATTTTCAAAAATCTTATAGTGGTTTCCAGGTAGAAGAATGTACCAAACTTGTAAGGCTTTATTATTAGTTCATTGTATCTCGTTTTGGAAAAGGAAGTAGTTGAATCTGCTACTTATTGGCAGTGACCTTGGGCAAGTCAGTTAATTTCTCTGATCTTCAGTTTTCTCTCCCATAAAATGAAGTTTGATTAGATACTTTCTAAGGTTTTTTTCATATTCAGTATTCTGTTGTTTGCTGAAAAGCAGCTTTATCCATTGGGATACAAATACCACCATATGCCATTCACTTTCTGAAATGATCAGTTACTACATTATTTTGTAAATACTGAGTAAGGGTTCAGCATTTGATATTTAAGACTAGATGTTTGGTCTTTTCAGAATCTTTAAAAAGAAGGAAGTGTACGTGGTTCATTTCTTTGAGAGTTCTAGATTTTGGAAAGGAAAATGTTTCACTTGAAACTTAACTCTAAAAACCAAAAAAGACCCTTTGCCTATTGCTCGTCGACTTGCCAATACCCATGATGCAACCTAGTCCACAGTAAGTTGAGCTGGAAACACTTGAGTGTCCTTTAAGAAAAAAAAAAATTAAAGGCAGAAGCTTTCTGAGAAGTTTCTTCCAACTCTTTTTTACATTTTTTTTGGAGCGGGGGGATTGACACAGCTGAATTGTATAATGAAAGGGTTAATGTAAAAATGTAAATAATTGGTTTGTGATTGATCTGATAACTCATTATCAAGAATGCTTGGTGTTTTCTTGCTTTCTAAAATTCTTTTCCACTCATATTTATTATTCTTTGGGATGTTCTAAAACCAATGATCCATGAATTGGAAACTGCCATTAATAAATTCTAGTAGCCATTCATTATTTTAAGACAGCTCCTCCTTTTGAGAAGTGTAACTTTACCTGATATGTTTAATGTTTCACTGTGATAGGATGAAAGGTCATAAATATAAAAGAGAAAGATAATCCCTACCCAAGTCATTCTCTCAAATATCTTCTTAAATTTTATTTGGTGCAGTAACAGAGGCAAATATTTATCATCAAGGTAGAAAAATACAGTGAATGTCAGGCCAAAATTGGTTTTTGAGTAAACAAATTAGTTCTGTAGTTCATTTCCGAAGAGTCATTATTGCTGTCTTAATATCATCTAATTTCAAATAATGTCTGTCCCTGACATTAATGTTTTGGAATTTATTTGACTCAGTGGTTCTGTTGATCCCAGTAATGAAATTAAGAACTTTTTCATCTCATTTTCAGATCATCTCACACTTATCATGTTGCTAATACTTAGACTATAAGAAAAAAATTAAGATAAAGTTATTAAGATGGGAAGATATGGGACATTTTAGTTATGATACTCAGCACCCCTTGTGAAGTGCTAGGATACTGCAGGGCATAGCAAGTCACATCAAAGAAGGCTGGGTCTGTAGTAGATCTCAAAAAGGAAAGATCACTTGGCGGTCAAGTTTCATTAGTTAAATGAAAACCAAAAATTTGGAGCATAAAGCACAATGCATATTCCTAGAGTAGTAATGATAGGTTTTTCCCTTAGATTGTAAAATTTCTAAAGAAAGTACTGTATTTTTTATTGATCTGCAGGTACCTTATTTTTTAGTACAATACGCAGATTGAACCTACAGCCTAACCTATGGCTAGCCTATTTTTATTTTTATTTTTATTTTTATTTTTATTTTTATTTTTATTTTTATTTTTGGGACAGGGTCTTGGTAAGTCAGTGAGTTGCCCAGGCTGGGCTCAAACTTGCACATCTCCTGTCTCAGTCTCTCAGAATACCAGGATTACACTCAGCTCATAAACATGCCTTAAGATATTTATTTTTTATTTTATTTTTAGATTTCTTATGTAAAAGAAAACATATACCTTAGCTTTCTGAGACTGGGTTATTTAACACTTAATGTGATGGTCTCCAATTCATTCATTTTCCTACAGATGATGTGATTCACCCTTCTTGATGGATAATACTACTTCGTGTATATAGCACATTTTCTTTCCTCCATTGTATGCTATATCCCATCTTCTTTTATATATTTATCTGTTGGTGAGCAGCCTGTGATAGCAAATCTTTTAGAGCTTTCAGTGATAACCATTAGAATGTTTCTCATTTTTAGCCATATAGATAAAGGCTACAATTAACCTTTTACATTAATCTTTGTGAACTTATGGGATATTTCTCCAAAATATTTCTAGAAATAGAGTTGTGTGTGGCATACATGTCATAGGTTTTCTATTGTGGATTATGCTGCTATAAATATGAATATCACATGTCATTATAATGTGTTGTCTTTAACTCTTCTGGAAATATATGACCCAGGTAGCTGACTCAAATAGCATATCTATTTCTAGTTCTTTGAAGACTCTCCATGCCGATTTCCATAGTAATGATGGTAATTACATTCCTACTAACAGTATAAATAAATATCTTTCTTTGACACCTAAAAATACACAATGGATGTTTTTCCATATCATTTGATTCCTTTTAATAACTTGAATGATGTGTTGAGTATGCAGTGTGGATAATCATAATAAATTTCACCTAATGACAGAGAATTAGAATGTTTCTTGTTTTTAGTCCTACAGATAAAGGCTACAATTAGCCTTCTTTTACATTAAGTTTTGCATACTTATGGAATGTTTTCCAAAATATTTCTAGCAGTAGAATTGTAGGATCTTATTTTAGCAGAGAATATGCCAGGATTAGCATATTTTTTAGGATTAGCATATTTTAAGATTTCTATATAGTAGTGAATATTGTTAAACAATTTTATCTTAAGCATTATTTTTTTAATTGAAGGAAAGACTGAATTAGCTGAAAATTTTAATTAAAATATATAACTTGATAAAGGTTTCTTGATTATGGAAGTACTTATAGGCACTATGGTTTCTTGGTTTCAAAGGAAGAATTTAACTCTGCTGTAATAACTTGGTTTAAAAACAACAACAGCAAAAACAACAAGGGCCAGGGATTTAGGTCAGTGGCTTAAGCATCTGCACTTGACATTATGAGTTCAATCCTCAGTACCAAAAACAACAACAACAACAACAACAAAAACAAATCTTGAAAAGTTGCTTCTTCATTTCATGGGTGAACAAAATAGGCTTCCAGACATCAGGTAACTTGAATTATCCAGATGGTTTATGGTAGAGGAGAACCTGGAGCTCTCCTTATGTTTCTTTTTAGAGCAATTTTCTTTTCTTCTTTTTTTAAATGGTGTCAAAAATTTATTTGAAAAGTGAGGGGTGAACAGGTATGGGAAAAATCAGCTCTCCTGAGTAAAGTTCTGAGTGGTCAGAACAACAGAAAAAGAAGATAAAAGCAAAATTAAAGGATGCTCTCACCTGGGAAGCACAGCATAGCTACCACAGGAAGTTACAATAACCTAGAGCAATATTCTATTGTATAATACCAAATTCTAAGAGTCAGTAATGTAAAACTAGAGTAATCCCCTGCAGGGTGATATAAGCATGGTATTTGAATTGTTCTTGACAGCTTACAGAGCAGTCAGGAGTTGGTAAGATCTCTTAAACAGAGCAGATTGCTTTCTGACCCAAATGGTGAGACTTTTATCAAGTTAGAGACTAGATTTGCTTCCCGGTTTCATTCAGATGTTTGTTTGATATTGTTTTATGATGTGGTTTGAAGTTCTGAGTCACTGATGGATTAAAATGGTAATACAGCTATAAAACTTGAATGAACACATCTCAGTGCTAGAGAATGTCAAAAGAGGGTTTTGTGTTTTAGAACAGTGTTAGAGTTCTCCTGATTTTGTAGGCAAGTCTTGATGGTAGTTGTAAGTTAATGCTACATTTGACCTTGGCCAAAAGAATACAAGTTCCATTTTTATTTTCTGCCTTTTTCATTTACTGTTCATCCTCATGAGCTTCCAAGTCAAGAAAACATTTGCATGATTCAGTAGTAATAGTTTTAAAAGACAAAAGGAACACCCAATATTTGTAAAAGATACAGGGAACTTTAAGTTCTGGGGCAAAAGGTATCTCTGTATCTATTACCCCCTTCCTAAAAAAAAAAAAAAAACAGATAACATACTCAAATTAGGATAATCTGAGAGAGTTTAATAAAATGGAAAAATTTTTGGCAGTGTGTAAGGAAACCACAGAGATAGTGCAATACCCCAGGGCTAACAACTGCAGGGTCCCCTAGACCTAATACTGAGGGTAGAGCTACAAAAGGGTGTGGGAGAACAGAGTTATGTCTGAAAAACTATCTAAAGAAGGATGCAGCCTTCCCTGTAGAAAGATACCAGTCGGGGACATCTGTCAAAGGGAAAGCCAGGGTATAGATACCCCATTCTCATTCCCCTCCCTTAGTATGATCTCAGCAAGGCTGAGCCCAAGAGTAGTGGTTATATAGTAGGTTAGCCACATACTGTAGTCTAAAAGAGCAGTGAGGAAGGGTGACTGGTGATGCTGATTATCTGTTGTACTGAATTGTCTGAGTCTGTGTTTACGTGAGTAGATGAAAGCATTCAGTTTAAAGACATTCCTACAATATATCTCTGAAGATGCTTGTGAAGCTATGAAATAACTGCTTGAGGTCATTTTTCCGTTGAACATTTTTCAGTGTGTGTTGCTGTTGTATGTGGACATAGAGTACTTCAACAAAGTCTACCCTTAGGAAAAATAAAGGATTTAAATGTTAGTGAAGAATACTTGAGAAGCTAAGCTGAGAGAATACTATTGTTTGAATGTGTTTCCCTAAAGTTCATGTATTGGGAACTTAATCTCCAAACTCACATGTTAGTAGTATTTGGAATGATGCCTTTGGGAGTTAATCAAGGTCAGAAGGAACTGTGAGGATGGGGACCCCATGACATCATTGGTAACTCTTGTAAGAGAAAGAGAGACTTAAGCTAGCATTCTTGTTTTATCTCTCAGTGATGCCCCTCACTATCTTGTCCGGCAACAAGAAAATCCTCTCCCGACACTGAGCAGACACCAGCCTTATTCTCTTTGTGTTTCCAACCTCTGGACCCTGATCCAAATAAATGTTTTTCTTTATAAGTTATCTGATCTGTGGTATTGTGACATAGCAGCAGAAAATAGGCTTCTGTGAATACCTTTAAATAACAAAGGTCTTTGCAGATAATGAGAAGATACATAAAAGTGCCTATTAGACCACCCTGTGGCTTAGATGTACTCCCTTGGCATGGTTAGACCAAAACAACTCTTAGGATCCCTCTAAATGTCATCACATTATGATTCCCAACACAGAAAACTATGGGAGGGTTATTGGGAGTAGGGACTAGCAATGTGAGATTTTACAGTTGTGATGACAACTTCCTAATTAAAGGATATATTGACTGGGTCAGAGTGGGAAAGCAGAACTGATTTTGGAAAGGTTGGAAAGGTCATGAAGAATATTTTCTTGGAAACTAGATCTTGCCATTTTTAGTGAAGCTAAGTAGACCTTGCGTGTTTCTGTTAGAAAATCAATTTCAGCTGGTGGCTAGTTACACAGTGTGCAAAATTTGTGCAACCCCATTGTGCTATTCATATATGATCAGTGCACATTTCTTTCTCTCTATTATTTATAAGTGAGAAGTTTTGTGTTCTCTTTTGAGGAAACATGAAACTAGTGGAATTCTATAGTCTGGAATTGGGTTTAGGGTAGATACAATGAGTGCTTTTGCTTCCTGTGTTATGGTTTTCAAAATATGGAAGAAAGTAGATTCATCTTTTGATTAAGTGTCAAAGTCCAGAATGTGAGAATAGCATTAACCTATGCCTGATGGACCAATTGACTGGGGTTGTGGACACATGGGCCCTCCCTTGGGAAGTGGATAGACCATGCTCCTACTGTGCCAGGAACAGAAAACACTTTCCTTGGTGATTCTTATCTGGGCCTTTGGCTTCCCTGCCTCACTGAGACAGATCATTATAGTGGTGGCCCTGTGCCCACACCAGGGGATGGATGCCTCAACTCTCTAAATAACTTACAATTCTTAAGATAAGGAGAGCTCTAGGGAGAGAATTTCTCCCTGCCTTTAGCAGTATCTGTGGTCAGACCCATGCTGTTCTCAGTGGTGAGAGTTGGTCCTTATGCTTATAACTTATGACAGTGGTCATAGCAGAGAGCCAGTTCAAATTTAGTTGAAAGATCCTCCCAAATATTAAAATCAAGGAAAAAGAAAAATGCAAATAAGGTAGAAAAAGGACAAGGAAATTCATAACCTAGATTCTATGAGTGTTTTGATTCTTATATCTTTCGACTAAAATATGTTCTGGCTGTAAGATGTGCAACTAGTTGCTAGGTTTTTCATTTCAGTGTTACATTTACATAGAGAAGCTGGCTTTCAAAATGCCAGCCAGCAGCCAACTCAAATAGGGAAGATTTGTTTAACTTAGTGACTGGTTTAGAAAAAAGCTATCTTGAGGAGGGTGAAGGAGGGCACATATCAGACACTGGGTCTGGAAACTCAGCCAGAACTTTGCCAGCTGTGATTGGGCTGATTATTAGCATACTCAGTTTTTAGTTCCTATTGTAGGGCTTGCAGCGGTGCTCTGAACATGAAGTCTAACCTCCATGGGCTAAATGGAAGATGTGCGGCTTGAAGTTTCATATTATTTTCCTACAGAAAAAAAGAATATTCAGCAGGTTCTGGCTGAGGTGTAAAATTGTCCATTATCCTGTTAACATTTGTGTTAAATGACTTCTGAGATTTTCTAGCTATGAGTATTCATAGACTCTGTAATTGTCACAGAATACCTGAGATAATCAGGTTATAAAGAAGAAAGGTTTATTTGGGCTCAGTGTTTTATAGGTTCTGGACCATGATTAGGCAGATCCATAGCTTTTAGGTCTTTGGTGGGTTCTGGATGGCAGTGGTCGGAAATATGTGGTGGAGCTATCTGAACACTGTGTGGCCTGGAAGCAAGTGATAAGGATAGAGTCTGGGTACTTCCAACTCCCTTCAGCAGCAGGTCCCCAATAATCTATAGACCTGCACAAGGACCTGCCTTCTAAGGGTTCTGTCACCTCCCAGCTGCTCCAATTGGGAGCCAGTCTTTCAGCACATGGGTTTTGGGGAGACACTGAGAAATCCAATCTATCCCCAAACCCACTTAATTATTGGATCTTTCTGCTATACTGTGGACAGATTAGACACTAGTGGGTGATGCTCTGTATTGTACTTACACATGAAAATATTTAGCCTCTTGTTATCAAAACTCAAAAAGTAACAAATACAGGCAAGAATATGGAGAAAAAGGAACTTATATACTGTTGGTTGGAGTGTAAATTTTTACAGAAATTATGGAGAACAACATGGGGGTTTTTCATAAAACTAAAAATCTATCTACCATATGATCCAACTATCCCACGTCCGGGTATATATTTAAAGGAAATTAAATCAGCATATCAAACAGGAACTTGCATGTCCATGTTTATTACATTAATACAATAGATAAGATATTGAATTACCAAAGGAGTGGATAAAGAAAATACGGTGTATATACAAAATGGAATATTATTCAGCCATAAAGAAGAATGAAATCTTGTCATTTGTAGCCAAATAAGTAGCTTCGGAAGGCACCATTTAAGTGAAATAAACTAGATACAAAAAGTACTGCATGTTCTACCTTATATGTAAAGAGAAAGAAATGACCTAAAAATAGAATAGTGACTGCCTGAGATTGGGACCAATATGTGTATGTGTGAGGGTGGAGTGGGGTGGGGTGGGATGGGAGAAAGGTAGTTCGATTTGATCAGTGTGTGCTATATGTATACATGGAAATATTGTATCCATTCCATTAATATGTACAGTTAATACATGTTAAAAATACCCAATCTCAGTTTGAAAAGAACCCTGTTTTAGTAGATCTCACATGATATTAGTCTTGTGCAGAACATACTTGGGGAAAATTATTTGCATTAGGTAAATAATTAGGAGCTGTTGAGAAATTTTTAAACCAGAAAGTAGTAAGATCAGCTATGCAATGCTCAGGGCAGAAGGAAGAACTTAGGCATGGAGTTCAAATAGAAATCTTTGGAAATGGCATAGGCATGAGATAATAGAAACTGAGCTAGGGCTGTAGTAATAAGGATAAAAAGGAAGAAGTGAACTGAGAAATAATGTCATTCATCAGTGCACTGTTTAATATTGAGCCTGAGCCTAGGAAAAGGAACTCGATTTTGGGTTGGGTGACTGGTTCTGTTGTGATGCCGCTGAAACTGGAATCTGGGCTGTTTCTTCTGATACTTGTGGGACTGACCCAGGGGACCTCAAGTCAGCTGAATCCAGGCTCTGAAGGCCTTCGTCCTGCAGCTGTTGACCTTGATTTCTGGTAACAAAATGACTGATTTCTTCCAAGGTCCTGAAATTGTTTTGTTCTGGACTGTGGAACTTTTGATGACTATAAACCATATTAATGTGCTGCACCATAATAATGTTCTAACTCTTTTCTGGGCCCTGTTCCCATCCATATATATACCCCCATGGTGCTGTATTTGGAACTGTAGAAGAAGCTTACTATATATTTGTATGTATTTCATTTCCTGTTCAGATTATCATATTTTTCCAGAGCCTCTCATATTGTTTAATTTTGATAGATGAGTTTCTAGCCATTAATTTTGTATGGCCAATGACTTGTGATAAAAAGCGTCTCCAGTCAAATCAGTTTAGAGTAGCCACATGCTGCATCCCTTTCTCAAAGGTTCACAGCCCCCAGTAGCCCCAAGTAGTCTTGTGTGTTAATGTCACTCAGTACTGTGCAGTAAAAGCCAAATAAAAAAATTTAACCCCCCAGATTCCCACACTTGTTTGATCACAAGACTTGGGTTTTTCTTAAGGAACATTTGTTCTCTAGTTGAAGAATTAGTGTGCTACAGAATGCTGTTGGGAAAGTGCTAGTTTAGTTATTTACACCAAGTCTCATATATGCTGAAAATCATCTTAGTGTGTTAAACTGGGTGGATTTTGTGGGATCAGCCTCACTCAGAGACTCTGATTCAATTGGTTTGGGATTTTGCATTTTTTGACAAACAACCACGAAGGTGATTCTCATGTAGGCCTTTAGGATATCTGGAGTTAAATTATTCAGTGTGTGCACAGCATTGCATTTGTTTTCTTTCCCCTGGATTGCTGTGTTTGTTGTGTTTGGATCGGTCAGCACTGTGAAGTAGGAATGGGTTTCTTACTCATGTCCCACCTTTGCGTAGCCTTGCCCTGCTTGCCCCAGACAGATACTCAATAAGTGATTACTGGAGTGAATTGAAATTCAATAATTTTAATTCCCCTAGGAATCAAGAGGTATGTAGGGAACTGCTCAGAAATCATTGAATGATATATATTTGTCAGGACTTCCCAAGGGACAGACAGTCAGACAGACAGACACACCCATGCCCAGACTTTTATATTTCTTTGCTTTGAAAAAAATCAAAGTAAACTTAAAATGGGGAAGGGTAGCATAATTTTTAAATAGCTGGAGTATGATAGGGAAACTCAGTCTTCTTCCTCTTTTTCAGCTGGGCTGTAGTGATTGCGAGCAAAATCGGTGATAGTGTAAATCCCTCCTCTCCTGTACTTCTAGACTCTACTCTGTAGGATTCACTACTCTTATCAGTTTGTTTTATACCAATAGCTTAATTGTAAAGATTCACAAACTGTACAGTTTTCTCATTTACAATTCAATGATTTTATTACGTTCAAAGTTGTATAACCGTCACCACAACTTTAGAACATTTAAACCACTTACCAAAAGAAAACTTATACTCAGTAGCAGTCACTCTGTACTTCCCGTTGATTTTCCCATCCTTGGGCTGTCTCTATCCCAGTTCCTGGAAAATCCAATCTTTGGAATCCCAATTCTGGACATTTCATACAAGTTAGAATCACACAGTATGTTTTTCCTATGACTGACTTTTTTACTTAGCAAGCTATTTTCAGATTCATTCATTTTGTAGCACATATCAATACTTTGTTTCTCTAGTGTCAAATGATATTCCATTTTATGATATACTACATTTTATTTGTCTGTTCATCTGTTGGTACACATTTGTATTGTTTTCACTTTTGGATCCTTATATATAATGCTGCCACAAATATTTGTGTACAATTTTTTATGAGTATGTGGATCTTAACAGTTTCTTGACCAGTGACATTGAAATGTAAGTCAGTTTTAATAATTTGAGATATACTAAAGATGTGTCCAAAAACTGGAGATACTTTAGAATCCTACTCACTAACCTATGTGACCATATCTTCCCTGTTTCCATATAATCCTCATTTAGTCTCTGTGGCTGTGTAAGGCCCAACTCTTATTCCACTTCTTCCATGAAGCTTGTCTGACTTTTCTATTCCCTTCTCAATTCTCCTGGTGGCATGTACTCCACTAATCTGGGCATTAACCACTGGCAGCCTTACATGGGTTCTTCACTGTTCCAAGTGTCTGCATCTTATCTCTGCAAGCGTAACATGGTGGAAGGCAAGGATCAAGTCCTGATCCTCTTTCACACCTCCAAATATGTAATGGTGGAGAGATGAGTAAGAAGGTCTTGTAGCAAAGGGCCACCCAGTAAATTAATCCTGAATGAGTGAATGGAAGCTGTAGCACTGTAATGTTACTGTATAGGAAAATGAGACTGGTTTGTATCAACCAGTGAGGAAATGATGTGTCATGAATTAAACCAGATGCAGCTGGGAAATGGTGAGGAGTGCACTTGAAGAGTTGCTGACTTGTCACAGAAAACACTGAAAGGCACTCTATTTAGAAATAATCCTGTCTGTACGTCATGTATTCTCTTCATTTCTTCTTACTTGTTCTCATTTGCAAGGACATGCTCAGGGGCATTGTCTTGAAAATAGGATCTTTGCAACTTCCTCTCTTTTATTTCTGAACTCAGATTGTAATTTAGCAACTGTGTTATTATCAGAGCCATTATGTCTGTGATGGTTATATCCGAAATTTCAGTGACTCTGCAAACAAGGGCAGTTCTTTGAATAAGGCCCACAGCCTCCTTGTATTAATTTCTGAAGCCACATGAGAACAAACAAAAAATTATGGAAAATCAGACAGAAAGGTATTATGATTTGAAAAAGAATGAAGATATTTGAGCTTTTCTGGCATTTCGCAATGAAATTTTCATCCATTTCTGTTATTTGGATATTTCCCTGTGGATAAAAGAATTAAATTATTTCTAGTTTGTTCTTTATGAGCTACTTATAAAGTTCCGTGGAAGTAATTCTGCCTAAATAAAATTGTTCTATTAATTCATAGTCTTAATTTTTATGAGATGTTTGAAAGAACTGAGGACCAAGACAGTATCTACTGGGTACTACCCTAAGTTAGAAACAGAGGCTCACTGAAGGCTATGGGGACAAGAGTATATATAGTGAAGTCGTGCTTGTCACTTCAGGACCACACCAAGTCTCTTGGTCACAAGTAAAATAGAAGAGCAGTGGTATAGCCCTTCAACAGGAAGATGTCCTTGAATTCCTAGGTTCATCATATTGAGACAGTCAGCTGGATGAGTTCCTTAAGTTCTTACTGTGCAAATATAGTGACACATTTGTTCAACCAACAGATGGAATTTTGTTGTGGAGACATCTTAATCTTAAATATCTATTGGAGCCCTTTGTGCAGGACCGGTAAGTTAGTCAAAATATTACCAATGAATTGTTTATGGATACTTTCTTTTCTGAGTGTCTAGATGCTGTGGAGTTCTACTCCCAATACTGTGCTAAGGGTGGTAACTTTTATAAAAGTAATAGTAATACAAGATGTTCTTAGTGTGAAAGTGCTTAGAGATAAGTCAAGAGGAATAGATCTATACATGCAGACAACAAGGAGAAAGCATAGAATGATGGATAAATTTTGGTATTTACAAAAACAACAGATTCACAGTGCTTTTCATTTACTGTTTGGGTTTGGCAATTTGTTTACCTCCCTGAATTGGATCCCTTATCAGTAAAATAGGGGTGACAGTATCTTCACATGGTTATCATGGTTATGTATTCAGTCTAGTTAACTGATGTATAATGGTTCAATCATGTTTAGATACTATCATTAATAATAACAGCTGAGGGAGATGAAGTCAGGTTCAGGAGATTTGGTATGGAGTCTAAATATATGCACAAGAAGAATTAGTAATCATTATAAAATTTGAAGGCATGGAGTTAGGCTGTACAAAATTTCATTAAAATAATAGTATTTAAGCCAGACTAATGCAATTATCATAATAGTTACCATCTGTTTAGGGCCAAAATAGAAGTGCTCCAATGAATTCTTTCCCTCAGTTTTCACAATGACTTTGATTTAGATACTTTCATCATCCATTTTCTAGGCATTGAAACTGTTAAGTCATTTATCTAAGGTCATACAGCTAGTAAATGATGGAGCCAAGATTTGAACCCTTGTCTGCATCCAGAGTCTCTTCCTAAAATAAGAAAACAAGGGGTTAGGGTAGCTACAATGGAGCACATAGCAAATCAAATAGAAAAACAGAACAACCAGAGAAGGAAGAGGCCAGGAATTGGCAAAGATAAGGATAGAAACTTCATGGTGTCAAGCTTGTCTGTGGGACTACAGAGTTTGGATAGATCCTGCAGGCAGAAAGGAGACACTGCCTTCCAAAAGAGCTTCCTTTGCACCAAAAGAATCTTGGAAACATGTTGGTCTCACATTGCTGCCTCCATTCACTGTTTGAGAACATACTAGTGATGACAGAGCCTCTTAAAGTGCATTTCCTACATCAGGGCAGCACATTCCATGTCAACTACTTGTCTCAAGTTTTCTTAAGTTTAGGATATTTCTAATATCTTGTCTAATGTCCATTTTATTCCTTCTAAGCACACTCTTGGCCCCTCTTTTCCACAGCCATTCAATTGTTTTTATTTTTTTCACTCAGGCCTAAGCATTTGATGGCCATGTTAGCAAAACCAAAAGGCAAAGTCAGAGACTATTTCTCATGCTTTTAACATTCCTTGAAATTTACCCCTATTTTCTAGTAATATAAATGTTTCAAATATTTTTGAATAAATATGGCAAGAGTTGAATCAACATCACTGAACATGCTTTTCCTGTAGCTGATATTTTTCTCCTGAGCAATTCTTTTTATGAAAGAAGCAGGGCATGGATTTAGATTCTGATGCAAGCTTCTGTCTCCTTCTGGGGCGGTGCTTCAAAAAGGTCCTGGACTAGCTGCATCTGAGGTCCTTTCATTTGAACCTTTGAGAGTTCTAATGCAAATTATTAGCCATTTAAAATATATCTCAAGCATATTTACATTTTCTTGTGTTTACCTTTAAGTTCTGGGAGACAAGACCCATTTTTGCTTTCCTACCTGGAGATCACTTTCCTGCAGAGGTGGGTGTGGTAAAGGGACAAGAGAGAGAGGACATCTGTCAGTAAGGGAGACATTCGGAGATCTCTTCCAGCCCATGCTTGCTTTTGTCCGTGTCTGTCTGTCTGTCTGTGTGTCTGTCTTAAAATTATCCAAAAACAGGTCTGAGCTTTATAGAAACAATAACCTGGAATCCTTAATCACATAGTCTGGGGCAGGATTGACATTTATATGCAGAGCCTTCTGGCCTATTTTGCAGTGCTGCTTTCTAAACCCTATAAGGTCCCATTTAGTCCCTAGCTCTCTGTACCTTGGTAATGTGTTGCGACTGTATTTACTAGTTGAGATCTAAGAAAGCTCCTTCTTGAAGTCAGGAGGAGGGAGGTTTAATCAGCTCTCTTGTACAGAGCACTCCAGCCTCCTCATTAGGCTTTTCTGTTAGGAAGAAACAGAAGCGCATCTGGCGAAGCTATTAGCTGCTGTCTGCATTTCTGAGCTCCTTTGATGGAGGTTTGCTGGGCCTGCCTCTGCAGTGGGACCTGAGCTCTTTTCCCATGCCTCCCTCTTGCCTGATACTCATCTGATTTATGATGTATCTCATTTTCTTGAACTAGTAGATGCCACCAAGAAGCAAACCTAAACCTGTTCTCACTGACCTCTCTGATAATGCTGGCTCTTTTCAACTCTCAGCATCCTTCAGAGAGATTGAGAAACATAGTTATCAGTGGCCAGTTCTTTAGGGTTTTCTTTGCTCAATGCCAGCCTATAGCACATTAATCTTGAGGAGACTGATTAGAGGGGAAGAGTGTTGGAGAAAGAAGAAGGTGAAATTGAATTATTAGATTTTTAAAAACATTTAGAAATTGAGATGACATTCATATGCCATAAACTTGGCCATTGTAAAATAAATAATTCATTGGCATTCAGCACATTCAAAATATGTAGCCACTACCTTTATCTAGTGCTTAAAGCATTTTTATCATTTAAATAAAATTCTCCACTTATTTAGTAGTTATTCTTCATTGATTCTTTCTATCATGGGTGACTACTACTCTGCTTTATGAGTCTGTAGAATTTCTTACTCTGGATAATTTCACATAAAAGTGAGTTATATAATATGTGACCTTTTGCATTTGACTTTCACTTGTTGTAATGTTTTTGTGGGTCATTCATGTTACCATACGAATCATTACTTATTTTTTAAGGAATGACTATAGTCAGTTAGTTACATGAATGTACTAATTTCATTCGTTGGTGGACATATGGGCTGTTTCTGTCTTTTGATTACTATGAGGAATGCTTTTTGGGAATATTCATGGTCAAGTATTTTTTTGAATGCCTGTTTTCAGTTGTTTGGGTGATATACTTAGGAGTAGAATGGCTGGCTTATATGGTAATTCCATTAAGTTTTTGAGAGACTTCCAAAAAGTTTTTTACAGATACTGAAGCATAGGTCTTTAGTTTTGATAGCAGTCTCTAGGGAAGACATCATGAAGACAGAAAAGGACCTGTGACTGTCTCTATAGAACATCTGTGCATCTTGGGCCATAACTAAAATGCCTTCTAGAGACCAATGTTGAATAATAAAAATAGGACAGTATGAATGTAGGAATAGAGATTTTCTTATATCTCCCTGGTCTGTCTCCTCCAGGATTAAATAATCTTTTTATTAATCTCTCTTTCATTCTGGCCTTGTCTCTTTTCACTTCTTTCTGGAAGAGTTTATTCTGCTGATAGTCTTTTAAAAATCAAATCTGATTTTGCTAGTCCCTTACATGAAATCTTTCAGTGGTTCACAATGGCCTTCAGAATTCTTTGCAGATACTTTTCTTTGGTATGTCAGTACTGTGCCACATCATGGCCCTTTCTGAGACCTTTAGCCTCAGTTTTTCCCTTTCTCTCACAGCATCCACACGCTTCAGCCACGTCATCTACTTGAAGGTTCCCAAGTGGGCCATGACCTTTCATACCTTCTTGCCTTTGCACAAATGCCTTTGTTCATCTAGGGAGCTGTTACATTTCCTTCAGGGCTCAACTAAAGGCCATATCCTGCCAGGAACCTCCCAGGGTTTCCTAGTCTGAACTTTAAGTGTGAATCTGTATCTATCTCCATCTCCATCTCCATCTCTATGTCTATCTCTGTCATATGGGTATTGAACCCAGGGATAAACTACCACACTGACACTATGTCTCCAGTGGGTTTTACTTTTGAGGGTCTCACTGAGTTGTCCAGCCTGGCCTTGAACTTGCAATCCTTTCGCTTCAGCCTCTCAAATAGCTGGAATTACAAGAATGCAACATGCAGTGTATGGCAATACTTACTGTGTTTTGACTCTGTTTACTTTTCTTTATCTTTTAGTAGGCTCCATAAGGATAGGTCATTGCTCTGTTTTGGTCATTGTGTACCACAAACACCTGGAGCTATTTGGCAAAAAGAAATTTTCAAATAGGTATTGACTGATTGAGTGCCGGCCCTCAGGTTGGGATGGCATTTTTCATTTTGTTTTGTTGCCATCTGGAAGGTAATACACATCCAATAAATGTGTTTGAATAAAAGACAGGGTGGAAGGGAAGAAGGGGCAAAGGGGAGAGGAGTGGAGGAAGAGATAGAAGATGGAGACAATGACAGAAGAGGAAAAAAGAAGCCAGTAGAGTAAAACAAAAATGTAAGAGAGAGAGGAGAAAGGAGGCATGGAAATGAACAAAATTGGAGAAGGCAGAAAGTAGATAGCAATGATACAACACTTCCAAAAAAGTATAGTTCCATTTATTCTACACCTCTCACACTTTGCATTAAAATGTGTACTTGTGTGTTACAAGGGTAGAGAGAGAAGCTGCAGGAGTGAAGACAGAAAGGTTTGGAACGAGTGCCCCCCTGACCACCCCATTCCACTCTCTGGTGCACTCTGGCAAGAGGCAGGTTGTCTCAAGAGTACAGGGTGCTTGGCAGGAATAGTTGCTTCCATTATATTCATCATTTTGGTCTGTTTTTAGGACCTCCAGGTCAGAGCACATAAAAGACATTGAAGTGGAAGCAGCTGTCCTCTGCCCTTTGGTTATGTGGCACACATTATATAATTTGCACCTTTGCAAGCATCTATAAGAATCTACTAGGAATCCATGGCCTTCTGGATACAGCTAAACAGGAAAGACTCACTTTGGAAATGCTGACCTCAGGCTAGGAAATCTTTTTAGATTCAGGTCTCTAAGAGAAGAATGACACTAGGTTCATTCCTAGTTTCTCATATGGGATTTTAAGCAACCAATTCATATATGATAAATGCAAGCATGAGACTGTCAACCATACCCATGTTGCCCTGTGTGTGGTAAAAGCAGAAAACCCAAGCAAGCTTCTAAGTGCATCATTGCCTCATGGAAACCTGAATACCCTCAGCTGCCTCCTGCAGTGTTAGCCAAGAAAAGTGCAGAAGTGGATCCACACACCTTGATTTGTCTTTTCTTTACTCTTAAAGCATTCTGCTGCTTGTTTCTAAAAAAGCATGGATTAATCAGCCAGATATTTGATATTTTCATAATAACATGTAAAATCTGATTTCCTCTGTCTCTCTGCTGGGCTTATGTTGGGGAAGGTCCCTACAGAAAGTGGTGAGTGGATTCAGAGAGGTGAGGGGTGCTGGTAGTGACCACTTGTCTTAGAAGCCTCATTGCTGGACCTGAAGGGACTCATAGTTTTTTGCAATTCCAAGATATTTTTCCTTCTGAAGAATAGTCAGTTTTTGCAGAAGTTTTGGCAAGTGCATAGTTGGTGTCAAGGCCTCTTGGGACCCATTTCCAAAATTATTTAGTCTTTGTGTGATACAGAATTCCTGCAGCAGCAATTCTCAAAGTGTGGTCCCCAGGCTAGTCTGCAGTAGAATGCTGTGGGAAGCTAGTTAGGAATGTAGTTTCTGCAACTCCATTCAGGTTACACTCGGGCAGCAAGGAGCCCTATCTTTGATAAGCACCCCTGATGATTCTAAAGTCCTAGAACTATAATCTTTCAGCTTTGCACAGCAACAGATCTTGGGGCAGGCATCCCCCAGACATCTCTTGTTTACATGCTTGGGCAGCTTGTCCTGTGTTGTGTCACCTGGGTGGACTTCTGGTCCATGGTGACATCACCAGCCAAACAGCACCTTATGCTAGCTGCAGAGACCTCTTCTGGAGATCTGATTTAATCCCTTCTGCTCAAATGGGTTGCATTTTCTGACGACTGTTCCTTTTTTTTTTCACATTGGCCCAACACAGAATGTTTTTCATCTGGTGCCTCTCCTTGGGGGATTGGACTGAAATCAAATCTCAGGCTGTGAGCACATGTCATGCCAGGATTTGTGGCACGGGGCACCAGGATTTACTCAGATTTTGTTTGTAAAGAGTTCAATACTGCCCGCGTCCTTCAGAGTCATAATCTCACTCCATTAAGGCTCTAAAGAAGACCTCACAACTCTGGGAAAGGACTCTCCACCTAAGAAGGGTTTCTGATAAAATCATGAGAGAGAATAGTACATCTCTGGGATGTTGTTCCCTTCTTTCTCTCCTCCCTGTTTGGCATGTTGGCCCTCTGGCTGCATCACTGTGCTGGATTCCTAATTCCCTGCTGAAGCCCTCAGCTGGTCAGGACCCAGCTTAAAGTACTGATCTTTTTCTGACTACTCCTTGCTGAGCAGAATTTATCTTCAATGTGGCCAAGGACCTCAGAGTTTTGCTAGCTGTGTTGTTGATCTTCTTGTAAAGTATGAAGAAATGCTTATGTTTTAACCACTTCTAATTACATTTCTGTTTTAGTGACAACCTTTAGTAGAGTGAGTGTTGAAGGAGTTTGAGGTCCTTAGCATGACCACATCTGGTTTTCCTGGGACTGTCCTGAGAAATACCTCCAATCTAGACAAGCCAGGAAGGCAGATCACTGAAGGCTCATTGGGGAACCATTTTATAATGATAACAACAACAATAATAATAGCTAAAACTGATCTGGTACCTTGTGCCAGGGACTGTTTTGAATATCTGTCTGTCTGTCTGTCTGTCTGTCTATCTATCTATCTATCTATCTATCTATCTATCTATCTATATTCATTTGTTCCTCTCATAATCCTGTGGCGTATGTGCTGTCATTGTCATCATTTTGTAGATAGGCAAACAGATCCAGACACAGCTGCCCGCATTCATATAGGAGAGAAGGCTTTCTGGAATCCCTAAGTTAGCAGCTGGTGCCTGCTTGTATTACTGGGTCTTAAGCAAAAGGTATTCGGGATAAAATTGTCTTCCCAACCTGTTTATTTTCCATTATTATGAGACATTTTTAGTGACTTTAAGCTTAGTGATAAAGCCAAGAAATCATTTTAAACAATGATACCTTGGGGTGCTTGCAGAAAATTACTTGGTGCTTGGAGTCTGAATTTATATTAGTAGAACTTCCACTAAATGTGGAACTTAGTCCCAATGAGTGATTGAGACATTGGGTGAAGATATTCAGCAGTGCTCAGGTTATTGACCATGGAAGAGACACAGGATATAAAATGGACCCATGATCTCTATAGTAGTTAGCTCAGGCTGCCATATCAAAATACTATGGACCGAGGTGTCTTAAATGAAATAGATTTATTTTCTCACAGTTCTTGGGGTTAAATTCCAGGATGAAGGTGCCAGCAGGGCTGGCTCTTGGCAAGGCTTCTCTGTTTGGCTTGCAGATGGCACCATCTCACCATGTACTCGTGTGGTATTTTCTCTCTGCACAAGCACACACTCAGGGTTCTCTCTTCTCTTTCTTAATCCGACTGGCACTCCAAAATAGCTCTGTTCTCTGTAGTTTTTGATCACTCTAGCCATTTTTTTTGTTATACAGCTCCGAGTTCCAGTTAGATAACATACACTCAACCCACAGTCTGAGCTCATTTAATTCCCTTGGCACACACATTTTCCCCTCACATTGTAATGTCTTTAATACTCATCTGTTTTTATCTATTCTCTTGAGTGGTTCATTACTTTCTGTTGCTGAGTGGTATTCATTTGTATACATTTACCAGTTTATCCATTTATTTTTGATGGACCTCTGGGAAATTTCCAGATTTTGCCAATTTTGTATAAAATTTTATGGTTACTCTTAAACAAGTTTATTGTGGACACAAGGCTAGATTAGGGAATACATATATTTAATCTTTAAAAAAATAATTGGATTGTTTTATACTTTCATCAGAAGTATGAGTTTTTACATATATAGTCATTCTGAAAGTTACCTTAATGCAAAGAAATATCTTCTGGTTCATTTTATATATCATGATACATATACTTAGTTAACATTCATTTTTTAAAATTAGGTAAAAATAACTATGGGTAATTATCAGTTTAATGGATGTATATAGATGTATGTTTTTTAGTGTAATAAAAACTTTCAATCTAAAAAAAAAAGGCCTTCTTTCTAAGCAGTTGCATGAGAAGTCAGGGCTTCAACATGTAATTTTAGAGGAATCCAGTTCAGTCCTTAACAATCTGGAAGTCAGAACTTCCTAATGTAGGGCATGGTTCTGTCCCTGGTTTGCTGAAAGCAATCCTATAAATACTTTTTTTCTTGTTTTTTTTAATACGGGGTTTCACTATGCAGTTTAGGTTGTCCTTGAACTCACTTTGTATGCCAGGCTGGCCTAAAACTTACAGAGATCCTCCTGCCTTAGCCTCCCAAATACTGGGATTACAGGCATGTGTGTGCTACCACACTCACTCTACAACTTCTTAAATTGGAAATTCTGTACAGTAATCTGGTAATACACAGCCATTAATTAAAGAATGTGGTGCAGTGCTAACTTAGGCCCATCTTATTTATGGTTAGGTTCTCTAAGTCCTACTTGAGACTGTGGATTATTGTCTGAGTGTATATTATCTAACTGGAATTTAGAGCTATATAACAAAGAAAATGGCTACAGTGGTCAAGAACTTAATAGAGAACAGAGCTGGAGTGCAAAACTTTGTGGCTCTTCTACAATAAGCTCCTTATTTATTTGTTGGTGATTTTGAGGCAGCAGACCTTCGATTACAAGGACAGGTGTTTAAGTACAATTGTTCTTCCTTCCTGGATCCTTGCACTGTGGTTAGGATATGATACTGGTGTGTCTCCCCATGTTCATGTGTTGGAGGCTTGGTCCTCAGTGTGGTAGTGTTTGGAGGTGTTGAACCTCTCAAAATGGAGCCTAGTGGGATGTGATTGATGGTGTTGCCCTTGGCAGGGATTGAGGTAGTTCTGGTAGGAACTCCAGATTTGTTATCAGTAGAGTTGATATAAAAATAGCAGAATATCCCCTCCCGTGAACTCTCTCATCTTTAGTTCAGTAAATCTCTGAATCTCTTTATTTCAGTAGATCCCTATCTCTGATGTAAAACCAGGCTATCACATCCAGTTACCTATCAAGTAGTGCAGTGTTTCCACCTGAGTATCTTATCACTTTAGTTTCAGGACCCTGGATAATCTTATACTGCAGTATTACTTTATCTCTTATAAGTAGCTGTTGATTAAATTATGACAACTTTTCTAATATTATGTATTATGCCACTTCCTTTTTCTTCCTATTACTATTGACCCAGCCCAGTCCTTATTGTCTCAGAACTGAGTTATTGCCACAGGCCCATTTCTGATTTCCTGGGTTCCAGTCCTTCCTTTTCTGTCAGTTTGTTTCTTCTAGACCTGCCTTCACATATAACTTTTATTATATCTTTTCATAATATCTACACTGTCTTTTTTCTCTTCAGTCAGACCTGAGGAACTCAAGACTAACTCTTGACCTCTCCTGGATTTATTTACCTCTTTTTATGTATGAATGTATTTTCCTACAATAGTTTGTGTACATACTTTAAAAAAATTCTACATCTGTTTGAATTACAGAAACTAAATACTGGAAAGGTCATTAGAAAATTTAATCCTAGATCTGATAATCTGTATCCCACATAAAGTTTCATTCATACCTCCAGTCATATGTAACTTATGAAAGCACATTCCATTTTTATACATTTTTTTCAGAAAAGTCTTCCTCAAATACAAGTAAAACTGGAGTTCATTGGACTTTCATTCTTCCAGTTTTTTAGTCTTCCAGACTAAATATATGCACTTGGCTACAATGCGCTTTCTTCCTCAAATGATACATAAGCACTCTTCAAATACTCCCCAAACCCCTTCACTTTCTGGGTTTTCTCTTTCAAAAGCTGTCTTGGTTGGCATTGCCCCTTCTAACATTGGGTGCCTTTTGGAGGATGTGATTAATATGAACTTTAAGTGAATGTTTGTACTGTTTTGAAGATATAGCTGTAATGACTATACTTTGTAGTTTTTGTTTTGTTTTCCCAGAAATAAATTCATTTATCTGTATTAAATTTCATCTTGTCTAATCTGACCATCATTTCAGCCAGAAAAATTTGTTATAGATTTTCTGTCTGTCATCCTATGTGTGAGCGTTCTCTCCCAGTGCTCATGGTCAACCCTAAATTTGATCATCAATACCATTCATGTCTTCAGTCAAATTTTTTATCATGGCAATTTGGGCAGGACATATTTTGGAGCCAGCAACATAGTGCTGCATAGCATCCTTGTGCATGAAGTTTGATACATTTATAGACATCCTGCAATTCTTCAGACCCTTGGGAATCCATTTAACTGTCATGCCATGTACATTTCTCTATCTTGTGGATAAGTGTTAAATGTCTGGTTGAATTCTAGATAGCAGTTCTTATAGTTGCATGAGAAAAGCACTGAAACCAGGTAGCATTCCTAGCTGTCTGTATTCATGCCACTTGAGGACCACTGTGTTGCTGATTTTCATTCTATCTATGGGTTTCTTTTTTGTGTTTACAGTCATAATATTCTGAAAATAGTTCTCCCTCCTCTAAGAAACTACTACTTACCTTCTCTCCCTTAATTTCAGGCATGACTTTATAGTATGGATCACAACTCAGCATGTTACCTTAGGGTGCTTTGCATTGTTTAAACACTGCTTGGCATGTGTATGCCAAGGTGGAACCTATACTCAGCAGATGTCTGTTGCATGACTGAAGTTTAGTCTTAACATCCACGTTAGATTATTACCACTCACTTCTTGAGAGATACTAGTTTTACATATTTTTTTTCACTTTCATATTAATGTAAAATGCATGTATTGTAGAATTAATTCACTGCTTACAGGTGCTTTAAACTCTTACACAATTCATGGCACAGAACTAGGCACACAACAGTTATTCAAACAGGCATTTCCTTTTCGTGAATTTTTATTTTTATTAGTACATATTTCCAAAAAGAGTCATTGCATTCACCATGGGCAGTTGATACATGTACATAACCCATCTTAATTCTTTTTACATATCTGTCCCTTTCTTCTCTTCCCTCCATCTTTTGGTCTCCTTCCCTTTCACAAACTATTTCCTTGTTTCCTGTTACCTATCTTTTGCTTTGCTCTTTAACTTACTTATACTTTGAGTTTCTCAAGAGAAACCATGTAATAATTTAAGCTCATATGTCTGATTTACTTCATTTAACATTTATACTTTCAAGATGCATCCATTTTCCTACAAATGTCTTGAATTTAATCATTCTTTATGGCAGAGCAATACTCCATTGTGTGTACTGTACCACAGTTTCTTCATCCTTTCATCTGTTCTTGGACATCAAGACTGTTTCCTGTTATGAATTGTGCAGTTATACATAATGCATGTATCCCTGTAATATGATATCTTTAATTATTTAGGAAAGATACCTAGGAAGGGGCTAGCTGGGTTTAATGGAATTTCATAGTAGTTACACTAGTTTCAGTTCTCACCAACAATGTAGAAGGGCTTTTCCCCCCTGCAGTCTCACCAGTATTTGTTAGTATTTAATTTCTAGATGATAGTCATAATTTCTAGATGATAATCTCACCAGTATTTATTAGTATTTAATTTCTAGATGATAGTAAGGTAGAATCTCAGTGTTGTTTTAATTTGCATTTCTCTAATGGCCAGAGATATTGGCTACCTTTTCATTTTTTTTGGCCATTTTTACTTTTTTGTTGGCCATTTTTACTTTTTCTTGTGAGAAGTATCTATTCAACCCATTTTTGATTGGGTATTTTATTTTTGAGAGGCTAATTTTCATGAGCCTTTTTTAATGTACTCTAGATATTAGTCCTAGATATAGCTGGTAAAAAGTTTTTTTCCCATTCTATAGGCTGTCTCTTCACTATGTTGGTTGTTTACTTTGCTGTGCAGAAACTTTTTAATTTAATGCCTTTTCATTGTTGATTGTTGATATTATTTCGTGTATAATTTGGGTTTTATTTAGAAAGCTTTTGCCTATGGCTGTGTCTTCAAGAAATTTATCAGTTTTATCTCCCAGCAGATTGCTTCTGTTTTAATATTTAGATCTTTGAGTCATTTTTATTTTAATTTAGTACATGTGGGTCTAGATTCCATCTTCTACATGTGGATAGCTCATTTTCCCAGCACCGTTTATTTATGAGGCTGTCTTTTCTCCAGTGTATGTTTTTGGCCCCACTGTTAAAGATTAGGGAGCTGAAGATGCATGGCATTGTTTCTGCATTCTATTCTGTTTCATTGATCTGTATGTCTGTTTTGGTTCCAGTACCTTGCTGCCTTGTGTGTGTGTGTGTGTGTGTGTGTGTGTGGTGCTGGAGATTGAACCCAGGGCCTTATGCATGTAAGGCGAGAACTCTACAACTGAGCCACATCCCAGCCTATCATTGCTGGTTTTTTTTTTTTTTTTATCACTGTAGCTTTGTAATAAAACTCGAAGTCTTGGATTGTGATACCTCCTGCCTTGTTCTTGTTGCCCTGAATTGCTTTTGCTCTTCTGTATATCTTCTGGTTCTATGAGAATTTTAGCTTTGCTTTCTCTACTTCTGGGGGGAATACTATTGGTATTTTGATGGGTATTTCTGTTAAATCTGTTTTATCAGTTTTGGAGCTATGTCCATTTTGACAATATTGGTTGTACCTATCCAGGAACAGGGGATATGTATGCATTTTCTGATATACTCTTCAATACCCTTTTTCACAGTTTTATAGTTTTCATTGTAGAGGGCATTTGCTTCTTTGGTTAATGAATTCCTAAGTATTTAATTTTTCTTGATGAAATGGTATTACTTTCCTAATTTCTTCTCAGTGAGTTCATTATTGGAGTATAGGAATCTAATTGATTTTATTGTGTGTGTTGGAGTTTATACCCTGCCCTGCTAGTTATGCTAGACAACTTTTCTTGAAGTATTTTTGAGTCTTTTCTGTAAAGGATCATACCATTTTCAGATAATGATCATTTGATTTCTTCCTTTCCTATACATATCCTTTCTATTTCTTTCTCTTGTTCGATTGCTGTGGATAATGTTTTAAAAGTACTATATTGAATAGGAATTCTGATAATGGACTTCTTTAGCTTGTTCCTGATTTTAGAGAGCAAGTTTTCATCTTTTCCCTATTTACCTATAATATGATGTTGGCATTAAGTTTGTCATGAATGACTTTTATTAGATTAAGATAAAGTCTTCCTATACCTTTTTTTCATGTTTTCTTTTTTTTTAATCACGAAGTATAGTGGATATTGACAGGGGCTTTCCTTTTTTTTTTTTTTTTTTATCTATTGAGATGACCATGTGATTTTTGTCCTTGCTTCTGTTGATGTGATGTTTTATATTTGATTTGTGTATGTTGAACCATCCTTGCTTTCCTGGGATGAAGTCTACTTGGTCACGATCTATATCTTTTTTTTTTTATTATTTAAAGAGAAAAAAACAGAAAAAGGATAGAAATATTACAGAATTTCAAGAAAAGAAGTTAAACAGTAAGAAATCACTAGTTGATAAATTACATATTGTTCTTTTAGAAATAGTTTTTCAAGTTACAAAATTAAAGCACACAAAGTGGACACTCAAGCAGAGAGAGTGCAAACAGATCTGTTCAACAATCCAACAAGAACCTAGAAATGTGGGTATCAATCAACCTAAACATACATGCAGCTATATCTTTTATAGTACTTCCTATTTCCTCTTTTTTTACAATAGCAATTATACAGTTTTAAAATTTTACTTAAAGAGAAGAAAAAAAAAGCAAAACAGAAAAAAGGGTAGCAATAATAAACAATTCTAAAAAAAAAAGAAAGAAAAAAGAAAATGAGAAAAAGCCCCACTAAGAAATCAGTAGTTCATAAATTACATACTATCATCCTGGATGTAGTTGTTCAAGTTACAAAGTTAAAGGGTACATAGTAAACATTCAAACAGTCAAGCTACAAACAGTTCTGCTCAAAAATCCAACAAAGATTCATCAATATGGTCATCTATTTTACACACTCAAACATACATGCAGTTATATCCCTTAGAGCACTTTCTTTTCCTCTCTTTTTTACAATAACAATTACACATTTTGGTTTTGTTACACTTGTAGCTCTTATTTACTTTTTACATTAGAGACACAATATGATATTTATAAATATGATTCTTATTTATTTCACTAATGAGGATAGTCTCTAGTTGTCTCCATTTACCTATGAAGGCCTCAAGATCATCCTTTTTTATTAGCTGAGTAATATTCCATTGTATAAAAAATGCCACATCTTTTTCATCCACTCTGCAGTTGATGGGCATCTTGGTTGTTTCCAGGATTTAGCTATCACAAATTGTGCAGCTATGAACATGGGTGCACATATATCACTGTGATATGAACTTTTCAGTTCTTCAGGGAAAATACCCAGGAGGGGAATAGCTGGATTGAATGGGGCTTCCAATCCTAGTCTTCTGAGAATTCTCCATATGGATTTCCAAAGTGGTTGCACCAGTCTACATTCCCACCAACAGTGGAGCAGTGTTGCTTTTTCCCCACCCTGCAGCCTTGCCAACGTTTGTTATCAGTTGATTTCTTGATGGCAGCTTTTCTTTCCGGAGTGAGGTGGAATCTCAATTTTATTTTAATTTGCATTTCTCAAATGACCAGTGGTGGTGAACATTTCCTCATGTATTTATTTGTCATTCTATATCTTTCTCTGAGAACTGTGTGTTCATCTCTGATGCCCATTTTTGGAAAGGGTCTTTGAATTTGGGGGGATTGATGTTTTTCAATTCTTTATATATTCTGGACACAAGTCTTTTGTCTGAGGGGTTTCTGGCTAAAATTCTTTCCCACTCTGTGGGTTTTCTTTTCACTCTGTTGATTTCCTTTGAAGTGCAGAAACTTTTCAATAACATGAGATCCCATTTGTTGATTCTTTGAAGTGTTTCCCATGCAGTTTGCATTTTGTTCATGAGTTCTCTGCCTACCCCTATGTCTCCAAGATTTCTACCTACCTTATCTTCCAGTAGATTTAGTGTTTCTGTTTTAATATTGAGGTCTTTGATCCATTTAGACTTTAGTTTTGTGCATGGTGATAAGCTTGGATCTAGTTTCAGTCTTCGGCATGTAGAGAGCCAATTTTTCCAACACCATTTATTAAAGAGACTATCCTTCTTCCAGTGGATATATTTAGCCCCTTTGTCAAATATCAGGTGGCTGAGTGTCTTTGTAGTTGTGCTTGCATCTAATCTGTTCCATTGATCCTCAGGTCTATTTCTTTGCCAGGACCAAGCTGATTTTATCACTGTGGCTTTATAGTACTTTTTCAAGTCAGAAATTGAGATGCCTCCTGCCTTGCTTTTGTTGCCTAGAATTTCCTTTGCTATTCTAGGTTTCTTTTGTTTCCAAATGAATTTTAGTAGTGTTTTCTCTAGATCTGTGAGGTATGTCAATGGCATAATGATTGGGATTGCATTAAATCTGTACAACAGTTTTGGGAGTGTGGCCATTTTCACAATGTTGGTTCTTCCTAACCAAGAGCAAGGAATATCCTTCCATTTTCTAATATCCTCTTCAATCTCCTTTTTCAGTGTAGTATAATTTTCAGCATATAGGTCTTTTACATTTTTAGTTAGGCTGATTCCTAAGTATTTCATTTTTCTACATGTTATTATAAAGGGTGATATTTCCATAATTTCTCTTTCAGTGAGTTTTTTGTTTGTGTACAAGAATGCTATTGATTTTTGAGCGTTAATTTTGTATCCAGCTACACTGCTGAACTTACTACCTCTAGTAGTCTTTTAATGGAGATTTTTGGGTCTTCTATATAGAGTATCATGTCATCTGCAAAAAATGATAATTTAACTTCTTCCTTTCATATCTTTACTGTTTTTATTTCTCTCTCTTGTCTGATTGCTCTGGCTAGTGTTTTCAGAACTATATTGAAAAGGAGTGGTGATAGTGGACGTCTTTGTCTTGTTCCTGATTTTGAAGTGAAAGCTTTCAGTTTTTGTCCATTTAGTATAATGTTGGCTGTTGGTTTGTCATAGATGGCCTTTATAAGATAGAGGTAGACACCATGTATTCCGAGTTTCTGAAGCGTTTTTGTCATGAACATATGTTGGACTTTGTCGAAAGCTTTTTCTGCATCTATTGAGATGACCATGTGGTTTTTGTTTTTGACTGTTGATGTGGTGTATTACATTTATTGATTTGCGTATGTTAAACCATCCCTGCATTCCTGGAATGAACCCTACTTGGTCATGATGTATAATCTTGTTGATGATTTGCTGCATTCTTTTTGCCAGTATTTTGTTGAGAATCTTTGTATCAATGTTCATTAGTGAGATTGGCCTATAGTTCTCTTTTTTGATTGGATCTTTCTCTGGTTTTGGTATGAAAGTAATACTTGCCTCCAGGAATGATTTAGGGAGGATTGCTTTTTTCTCAATTTCATTGAAGAGTTTAAGGAGTACTGGCATCAAATCTTCTCTAAATTTCTTGTAGAATTCATCTGTGAATCCATCAGGACCTGGGCTTTTCTTTGTTGGTAAGTTTTTAATTACGTTTTCGATTTCAGTAAGTGATATTGCGTTATGCAAAATTGCTAGATCTTCTTGGTTCAGCTTTGGTAGTTCATATGTTTCTAGAAATCTGTCCATTTCTTCTGTGTTTTCCACTCTATGTGAGTAGAGATTTTCAAAGTAGGTGTTCATGATCTTTTGAATTTCCATGGGATCTGTAGTAATTTCTTCCTTTTCAGTTCTTATTACATGAATTTGGGTTTTTTCTTTCTCTTAATAAGGTTAGCTAGGAGTTTGTCAATTTTGTTTATTCTCTCAAAGAACCAGATTTTTGATTCATTAATTTTTTGTTTTTTTGTTTTTAGTTTCAAGTTCATTGATTTCTGCCTAATCTTTACAATTTCCTCTTTTCTATGAGCTTTGGGTTTAGCTTGCTCTTCTTTTTCTAGAAAGTTGAGATGGAGCATGGGTTGTTTATTTGTGCTCATTCTGTTTTCTTGATATGACAATTTATTGCCATATATTTCCCTCTTAAGACCGCTTTCATTGCATCCCACAGATTATAGTATGTTGTTTCTATATTTTCATTGAATTGTAGGTATTGTTTTATTTCTTCTTTAACTTCATCTGTAGCCCCCTGA
>PVLA01002158.1:174811-288807 GCA_004027455.1 Hydrochoerus hydrochaeris
AGGTTTTACAATTTCTTTTGCCATTAATTTCCAATTTCAGTGCACTATGGTCAGATATTATGCATGGTATGATTTCAATACCTTTGCATTTACTTAAGAATGTTTTATGGGATAATATATGGTCTATTTTGGAGAATGTCCCATGTGCAGCTGAGAAGAATGTGTATTCTGATGTGGTTGGGTGGAACACTCTGTAAACTTCTACTAAGTCCAATTGCTCACAGGTATGAGCAATTGCTCAGTTCTGTTATTTCTTTGCTGACTTTTTGTCTAGTTGATCTATCTCTTTGTGACAATGGGGTGTTAAGCTTTCCTGTTACAATTGTGTTCTTGTGTATTTGGCTTTTCATGTTCTGTCTTATATAGTTGGGTGCTCCTGTATTTGGTGCATATATATTTATAATTGTTTGTTCTTCCTCTTGAATTTTTCCACTAGCAAGTATGTAGTGACCTTCTCTCTGTTTTAATCATTTGAGGTTTGAAGTTCACGTTGTCTGCAAATAGAATAGCTACCCTGCTTTTTTCTGGGTTCCTGTTGCATGGAATACTGCTTTCCATCCTTTGACTTTTAATGTATGAGTTTCCTTTTGGGTCAGATGTGTTTCTGGTATACAGCATATTGTGGGACCCTATTTCTTGATCCATCAATCTATTTCGTTTTATAGGTGAATTGAGGCCATTTATATTTATGGATATCACTCACATATGTACTGGCTCGACTTTCCCATGTTATGTTCCAGTTGTTTCTTTCTGCTTTTCCCCTTATTTAATTGCTTATCCTACCTGGTGGTTTCTTTCTGTTGTTGTTTTGGGGATTGTGGTCATTTTTATCTCTGTCTGGTATGTCTTTAAGTACTCTTTCTAGGGTTGGTTTAGTGGACATGAATTTCTTCAGTTGTTCTTTGTCAGGGAAGTATCTTATTTCTCCATTAAATTTGAATGACAGTTTTGCTGGGTACATCAGTCTGGGTTAAAGGTTGTTTTCTTTCAGGGCTTGAAATACCTCACTCCAAGCTCTTCTTGACTTGAGTGTTTGTGCTGAAAAGTCTGCTGTGATTTAATGGGCTTTCCTTGATAGGTGAGTTGTGTCTTTTCTCTGACAGCTTTTAGTATTCTGTTTTTATGCTGTATGTCTGAAATGTTAATTATTATGTGTCTAGGTGTGGATTTATGTTGATTGTGACTGTTTGGTGTTCTGTATGCCTCACTTATCTGCATATCAGATTCTTTCCCCATGTTTGGGAAATTTTCTGCTATTATTTATTTAAATACTTTACATATGTTATTTGCCTGGACTCCTATATCTTCGCTAACGCCCATTATTCTTATATTGTTGCTCTTGGCATCATCATGAAGCTTCTGGACTGTCATTTCATGCTGCTTTATTATGTTTAAAAGTTCTATCCTTTCCTGATCATTAATTGCGATCCTGTCCTCTAGGTTTGTAATCCTTTCCTCAGCTTCCTTTAGGCGGTTTTGCATGCTTTCAATAGAATTTTTTGTTTCTTGGATGTCTCTTTGAGTTTGTTTCATGAATTCTGCTTGTTTTCTATATTATTCCTTCAAAGTTTCAATCAGTTTCCCATGCTCATGTACTTTTTTCTCTAGTTCTTCTTTAGCTGCTTTCAACAACTCCTTTACTAAAGTTGTTATTTCTATCTTTACATGGGAGACTACTTCTAATTTGATTTCCTCTGTAGCCTGATGCAGTTGTCTTTTTATTTCACTCACTATCTTTTCAGAGATTCCCAGGGTGTTACTTTTAGGGTCCTCTATTTCAATGTCTCCTATACTTACTTGTGGTGAACTATATGTTTGAGACTGCATTTTGCTTTTTTGTTTTGTCATTTTCACTCTGCCTAGTGTTTTCTATGTGTAGGAGGGGATCACACACACTCTTTTCAGACACACCAAAGTCTTACAGTTAGTTGGAGGGGTTTTGCTATTTGCCCTGTTTATCCACTGTACACCTGTTTTTTAGGGGCATACTCACCCCAATGACACAGTTAATATGCTGTAGTCCAAGGTTTGCCACCTGGGAGCAAAGTTCCAAAGTTTTTCACACTAACTGGAGCCTGCTGTGGTCTTCTGATGTTCCAGGTGGGAGGGCAGTCCCAGCAGCAGCAGTCCAGGGCAGTTTTCAGTCTTGGGCGGGCCTCCTCGAAGTTCCCAGTGGCAGGGGGTCCCTCAGGAGGTTCCAGGCAACTTACCCCTGATGCAGGCTTCCTCTAAGTTCCCGGTGGCAGGGCGGGCCCTCGGGGGAGGTTCCAGGCAGCTTATGTCTTATGCAGGCTTCTGCTAAGTTCCTGGTGGCAGGGCGGGCCCACACGGGACAACCTATATCTTTTTGATAGTTTGTTTCATTCTGTTTGCCAGCATCTTGTTGATGATTTTTGTATCTATGTTCACTAAACATATTGACCTGTAGTTTTCTCTTTTACTTGGGTCCTTTGTTCTTTCAGTCAGGGCAGTGCTAGCTTCCAGGAATAACTTTGGGAGTACTCCTTCCCTTTCAGTTTCATTAAAGAATTTGAGGAATACTGGCATTAGATCTTACCTGAAGAATGGTAGAATTCATCAATGAATCCTTCTGAAGCTGAGCTTTTATTAATTGGTAGGTTTGTTATTACTGCTTCAGTTTCATTGCTTATTATTAGATTTTTCTATTTTCTTGGTTCAGTTTTGGAAACTCATTGTACTAGAGAAACAGATATAATACAGCATACACAAATATAGGTTATGGATTGGCTTATGTTGGCTAGCCACAGAGTCAGATGTGGCAGAGTACAAAAGGTCTGTCTGTGCACTGGGGATCCAAAGGATCCTGTGGAAGATGTAGAGCTCCATGGAGTGTCCTATCAAAGTCCCTTTCAGGGTACTGAGGGTCTGTGCTGGAAGGCTGAAGTGTTGATGCTGGAGTTGATGCTCTGAAAGCCAGGGGACTATGTCCAAGGAGAAAGTAAAGACTAAAACTCCTGGGGCTGGAGATTTAGCTCAGCAGCATAAGTGCCTGCCTGGCAAGTGCTAGGTCGTCAGTTCAATCCTTGGTACCCCCCCCCCCAAAGACTAAACCGCCTCTGAAAGAAACAGAAGCAATCTTCCCTTCTTCATTTTCCTTTTATAGCAGTCTGGGGAAATTCCTCCCTATGGTAGGTTTTCCACACTCAGAACTATGTTGAGCCAGTTTTGCTGGGTGTTATTTACTCAAACTGACGCAGTCAACCAAGCATCATACTCACATATCTAGGGATCTATCCTTCTGGATTCTCCAATTTATTGGAGTACAGATTTTAAAATTAATTACTAATAATCTGGATTTTGGTAGTATCTGTTGTGATTTTGTATTTTTTATTTCTAATTGTATTGAATTGAGTCTTTTTTATAGAAGATTGGTGGAGGATTTGTCTATTTTCCTTATTCTTTTGAAGAACCAAATCTTCATTGTTTTCATTATATTTTTTTAGTTTCAATTCCATTCATTATTTCTGTGATCTTTATAATTTCTTTCCTTTAGATTTTAGATTTTGTTTTTCTAGAATGTTATTAGGTTATTTATTATGCTAGCTCTGTTTTTTCTTTTTTCTTTTTCTTTTTGGTACTAGGGATTGAACTCATGACCTCGTGTTTGCCAAGCATACACTTACACCGCTGAATTAAACCCCCAGCCCTAGCTCTGTTTTTCTGCACAGCAATAAATTTCAGACTTAGGATTATTTTTGTTGTATCGAATAGTTTCTAATGTTTTATTGACATTATTTCATTCTGGCATTTCATTGATTTCTCCTGATTTCTTCTGTGACTTACTCATTATTCAAGTGTATATTGTTTATTTTCCATGTGTTTGCCTAATTTTTGTGGTTTCTTTTGCCATTGATTTCTAGTTTCATTGCACTATAAAATTTGCATGATATAATTTCAATACTTTTGTATTTTCTTAAGCATGCATTATCAGTATGTGGTCTATTCTCGAGAAAGTTGCATGTGGTGCTGAGAAGAATATGTATTTTGATTTTGGGTGGAACACTCTAAATATCTGTTAAATCCATTAGTTGAAAGGTTTTGTTCAACTCTGATATTTCTTTGTCAAATTTTTTTATCCAGTTGGTCTATTTGAGATAGTAGGATATGGAGGTCCTTTGCTATAATTCTGTTGATATTTATATGATCTTTTATGTTCTACAGTGTTTGTTTCATAAACTTGAATGTGCTGGTATACAGTGGATATGTCTGTAATTGTTTCATCCTGTTGAATTGTTCCCTTAATCAATATGAGTGACCTTTCTTGTTTTGCCTCAAGTAAGAAAGCTACTTATTTTTTGGCTCTCATTGCATGGAATATTGTTTTCCATCTGTGATTGTTAGTCTATGAATTTCTTTTTAGACTAAAGGTGTTTATTGTATATGCCATACTGTTGAGTTTTGTGTTAGGATCCAATCTGCCAATTGGTGTCTTTTGATTGGAGTGTTAAAATCATTAATGTTGACAATTTTTACTGAGAGGAATTGATTTATTTATGACATTGCATTATTTTTCTGTTGCTGATGCCTCCCCCACCCTGCTTCTTAACAGTTCACCATACCTAGTATAATCATTGCATTAGACTTTTTGACATTGTTGGCTTTGCTGTCTCTTTCTAGGATATCCTTGAGAATTTTTGGAGTGCTGGTTGGGTGGTCATGAATTTCTTAGTGTGCTCTTTAATGTGGAAAGATCTTATTTCTCCATCAATTTTGAAAGATAATTTTGTAGGATATGCCAATCTGGATTGGAATTTGTTTCTTTTAGGGCAGGAACTCTTCTCTCTAAGCTCTCCCAGCCTTTAATGCTCATCTCCTTCTATAATTTAATGTATTATCTTTGTAAGTGATTTATTTGTTTTTGTATAACAGCTTTTATTTTATTAAAAATAAAATAAATTTTATGAGTAAGAGCATTTAAAATAGTTATTACACCATGTATTGTTATAAAATTCTTTCTCTGTGTTGGACTTCTGAGGTTTTGACTGATGTATTGTGGAGAGGTCCTTTTTTAATCATGACTATTAGGATTCTATATGCCTAATTTATTTATTGTTTTACTTTTTTATTTTAAAGAGAATAAAACAAAACAAAACAGAGCAAAGAAAATCAGAACAGAACAATGCAAGCTTTTCACAACAAGACAACAGGATATCAACACTGGCTACCATACTGTCTCTTTCTTTAAAATAGTAGCCCATACTTTCACACACAATAATATCAAACATAACAAAATAGTATAAAATCAATCAAAAGAATGAAAGCATTATAGGACTTCAGATAATAGGAAATAAACAATGGCTTCTATAATACCTCATTTTCTTAAAAAAATGGCCATACTATCACACATAATATAATTAAATAAAACAACAGAATACATCCAATCAAAACAAAAGAATAAAAACATGATAGGACTTCAAAACAAGTTGATAGTAAATCAGCAATGGCTACCATAATATCTCATTTTCTTCAAAGTAGCTGTTCATACCATCACACATAATAAAATCAAACAAAACAGAATAAAACCAATTAAACAAAGTATTATAAGACTTCAAAACAAGATAATAGGAAACCAATCATGATTACCATAATACCTCCCATTATGTTCAAAATAGCTGCCCATACCATCAGACAGAGTAAAATCTAACAAAACAAGACAGAACAAAGCTAAACTTAACAAACTTGTGAAAACAATATAAGAGTTCAAGACAAGGCAGTAAAAAAGTAACAGTATTTACCACCTTTCCCTCCCAGGTGTTTCTTCCCCTATCACTTTTACAATAACTATTTTGCTTTTTGGACCCCAGTAACTCCTGATTTTTTATGCTAGGTTTCACTTGTATGAGTTCAAACTGTTTCATTTACCTACAAGAACCTCAAGATTATTCTACTTTATAGCTGGGTAGCTTTCCATTATATGAAAATACCATATCTTTCTTATCCATTATGTGATTGATGGACAAGTTACCCTTGATTTTTCTGATCTCCTGTTGCATGGAACAATTGTTTTCTTTCCTTTGATTTTCAATCTATGAGTCTTCTTTCCAGTTAAATGTGTTTCTTGTACACAACATATTGATGGATCTTGTTTCTTGATCCACTCTCCCTGTGTTTCTTTTTATCACTGAATTGAGGCCATGTACATTTTGTCTCTGTCATGCTATCCTCCTGCTATTGGCCCTCCACTTTTCCCATTCATTTAGTTGCCTGTCTTGTTTGGCATTTCTCCTCTGCTGCTGTTCCTGGAGCCATAGTCACCTTTCTCTCTCTAAAACATTCTTTAGCTCTCTCTGTAGGGTTGATTTGGTGGTCATGAATTCTTTCAGTTGTTCTTTATCACAGTGCTGATGACACAGATATAAACCAGATATTGATATATAGTAAAAAAGAATTGATATTAACAACTGTGCCACCATTGGAATAGCACCAGCAACAATAATGAGTCAAAGATGGACTGCATGATGACTTATCATACAAACCAATAAAAGTTACCACTTTACCACCCTTTACCATAGAAAACAGGTCTATAATTATAATATAGACAAAAAGACAGATCTAATATTGAAACACAGTACTAAATGCAATGACTATACCATCATTAACATTAGAAAACAATTCAATGATAGTAGTATAAAGTTAACTAAATATCTGAAGATTAGTAAAGTTTAATAATAACACTAGTAAATATGAAAGGATGAGGGATAGAAGAAAGAAGATTTGAATAATAAAGAAAAAGTAGGTAAGACACAGGAGAAACAAGCAAGATTTCATAGAATAGAAAAATTTAATAGAATTAGATAAAAGTAACAAAAAAGAAAGAACAAAGCAAAATAAAATCAAGAGAAAAAATAAAAGAAAAAGAACCCCCCAGAACCAACAAATAAAACTAACAAAGAAGGAGGAGGAGGAGGAAGAGGAAGAAGAGGAGGGAAACGGAGAAGGAGAAGGGAAATTATGAAGATTCTAGAATGCCCCTGGGTCATGCTTGCTGTGTGTTTTATGAGATCAACACTTGGAACTTCATGTCTTTTTTTGTGTAAATTTGCAGAACACAGTTTGTTTAAAGATGTTCCATTAACTAAAGTGAGTTATACCTCTTAGGAAATCTTAGTTTCATTACTTATTTATCTGTTTTTTGCTTGTCTAAGTTAATACTTATCAATAATGTAAATTGTTATTTTGGTAAATTTTATTAAGCTAGGACAATTTTTTTTCTATATTAATTTCAAGACAACAAAATAGATTTTTTTGGTATGTATACATACAATAATATGCAATAGTATTTAATAATCAGCCACTCTTATTACAGGATAGGCATCATTACTTTAAGAAATTTTTTTTGTCTTATCTATTTCTGCTGTTGCTTCTTTTCATGTGTATGTGCTTTCCCCCAAAGAACTTCCATAAGAGTGAATTTCACTGTTGTCTAGATCTATCAATTGTGTGTGCATGTGGTAACAGGGGCATTCACATGGAACACTTTGGAAAGAACTAAAAAATTATGGGGTTATGAATCAGTACATTGTTTGGCTAATTCATAGGTGTGGTATCCACAACTGTGGATGCAAATCCTTCACCTACTGGTGAGAAGAGCACAGCCTCGGGACACCTAGTGATTATACAAGTTGATAATGGAGGATGCCTGGGCCATAGGCTTCTGGCCTGGTCATTTGTTGAAGGATAGTACATGGCCCTTTTCATTTATTCTACATAGGCCCTCCCTGCCTAGTTTTTCTGTCTGAGGCCTCTGAAAAGCACTTCCAAAGACAGATCCTATTCTACTTTCCTCTCCTCCTTGGCCCTCAAAACCAAGTCACCAAGCTACGATGTCCTCTGCTTTTCTCCTTAAACATTTCCTATTGATTCCTAAGGACACTTTCTTTTCCCAGCCAAACCCACTGCTTCAAAAGAAGCATTTTTGCTTTCAAACCTTTTGTTTTTGATATGTTTCAAAATAAAAAATCAAAACTATTGTAGAAATCAAGCCTAACTGTAGCTTTTGTTTTTTCTCCCTGGTTTCCTGCTCTGTGGATGCTTATGGTAATTCTTCTCAAGGAAGTGTGGATGCTGCTGATGGAGGGGAAGGGACTCTAATAAGGAAGGGGCAAAGGAGACAAGCCAAAAGGTTAATTTCTTGCAGTAATATAGTATGCCAGTTTATTTTGATTCTCATGGATGGAATATTGGGACATCTATAGGAGCAGCTTCATATCTGTTTTACAGATGGGAAATGAAGTGTGAAGAGATCTGACAAAGGGCCCAGAGCTGATAGAATCTAAGCTTTCCAGCTACCAATTCAGTCTTCTTTCAGCAAGGAGCAGTACCAATTCAGTCCATGACTCTTTCCATTGTGTTTACAGTACCAGACCACTGGGACTTTTGTTTGTACTATGTTAGCCTCCCTTCCCCCAAATGCTCTACGTGTAAGGGAATTCCAGATTATACTTATACAAAAATAAAATACATCTCTTGATCTTCATCTAAGGGAAATAAAAACAATTAAAATGAGCTAATGTGTACCAATTACCCCAGTTGAATGTCATCATTATGTACTGTAAACATGTGCTAATAAAATTTTAAAAATTAAAACACAAAAAGCACTTGTGGGACAGTGGGTAAGAAAGACAATGAAAACAGGAGGAATAGTAGTTCAGCCTTATTCATACTGCAAATGTCTGCTATTTAAAAAAATTTTATTCCAACTGACATTCTGGCATTAAGGTAAACTTCTGAAATAATAGGAAAGGTCTTATTTCTGCAAATACAACCTATGGTGAAAGAAATGAATATATTCCCCATCACCAGTTATGTTCTGTCTTCCTGTACAGGTCAGGCGGGGGCCATTCCTTCCCAGCCCCACCTCTGTACTCACCTACATAGCCACTTTAGGGACACAGATGCAATGGGGACATTCTTTGGAGTAGAGTTTTGTATAACCAATGACAAGTTGGGTTGAAAGTTTCAAAATGTTCTATTTCATATTTATAAAACACAGATACATATACTCCAAACTTTCTAAAAAGATAGTTGCATTTTATATATTTCTGTGTTCAGTAGAGAAAATTGACATGATTGGCAAGGCAACTATATTAGTGCATTAATATACTTTAATAGAAGGAACACAGGAAGAGAAAGGGAGGAGAGAGAAAGAGAAAGAAGGGAGGGATGGGGAGGCAGGCTCAGAGAGGCACAGTTTTACGAAACGTAAGAGTAAAATTTCAGAATGAGTGAGGTCCCCAGCCCTGCAGTTGTTTAAAATGCCAAAGTATCATTGGGCATTTTCTATACAGGTGGAATTCAATTCTCAAAGTGGCAGATGAACTGGATGGTCTCTAAGATACCCTCCAAACTTGAAATTAGGTGACCATGCATGCTAATTAAAACTTGGACTTTGGGATTTGGTCATTGAATCAGGAGCCATTTAGCAGTCATCATATCTATGAGCCCATCATTCCATTGCAAATTCTGCAAATCACTACATATCGTTTCTTTTCAGAAAAGGGGATTGTGCCTGAATGACCTCAGAGGAGCATACCCCAGAAAGCAGATGCAGAGATATAGTGCATTAGTTTCTTAGAATTTTAGGTTTTTTCTCTGACTTTGGAGCTGGTACCATTCCAGAATCTTGTTTATCTTCTTCATAATTCAAGCACAGATAAATAGAAATGAACCCTGATATGTCAGATCTCTCTTTCCTTTTTTTTTTTTTTTTGTACACACAGAACCTTCCCACTGAATTACAACAGCCTTTTAAACATTGTTTTTTTTTTCTTTGAGGCAAGTTTTCACAAATTTGATCAGGTTGGTCTGGAATTTACAATCCTCTATCTCAAGCTCCCTGTGTGCCAGAATTACAGGCTCGCACCATCGTGCCTGGCTTCAGATCCATCTGTTTACCTTCCCCTTCATCTCTAGTTTTTGACTTTTTTCTGGTTCAGTAATCTCTGAATTGAGAGCAGAAAAAGGCTTAATAAAATATCTCTCCCAGAAGTCTTTGTGTTTTCATAGGGTGTTTTGGCTGATCAAAGCAAAATGAAACAAAACCTTCACACTGCTTAAAAGAATAATTTACTAATAGTAGAACCTGAGACTGCTAGAAGATTTGGGAGGGTAGGGAAACTGGAAGAGAGAAGAGCCTTCTTGGCATGTGGATCATTGTCTGACCTAGCCACCTATAAGACCTGCTCTAATCAGAGTTCACTGAAAGGTGTTAATTTTGGTGGTTTCCAAATAGGAGTTTGAAGTAGAATTTATTTGTTGCTGAAATTGGGTTGAAGAGTAATTTGTGCTTTTTCCATGACTACCATGTCTCCCATGAGAAGACCTTCTTTGGTTTTTACACAGAAAACCTTATTCAATGAGACATATAGAGACACCAAAACACTCTCATGAAATAGCCTCCATAAATCAACTCAACCATCTTCAGTGATTTATGCCCTGAGAGCTTAGAGTACATTTATAATCTTGAAACACAGGTGGGTTTTTTGAGGATTTTAGTGGTAGTTCTTCTGGTTCATTTTTGACCAAATAATAAGTCTACAGGAAGAAAATCTAATTTATACCTGAAGATTTAATAGACATCTTGTTTCACTAATGAAAGGTGGTCCAGTCTGGGGCCTGCTCAGCCCTAAATTACTGGGAAAGAAAAATGAAAAGAGAAGAGCTTTGACTTTGACTTTCCAGTGTCATACCTGCTCTAGGAAGCTGCTTTTTATCCCTGACCAAGTCGGCTGATACATAAATGACCATGACATCAAATGGCACAGCATATCTCAGATACTGAACATACTAATTCAGAGCTGAAATTAATTGACATGGTTTGTTTTCAGCAGTCATTTTCACAACATGAACCAGAGCCTTATCCTATTCTTTGTAGGATGGGAAGCACAAAGTTCACACAGAACTTTGGAGGTCTTTGCTTCTTTAGCTGAAGTTTTTGGTTAAGGTACTCTGACGAAATGGACAAAACCAGAAGCTACTTTACTCCCTGAATATTTGTGCAGGCCTAAATATGACTTTCCTTTTTAAGAAAGCACCAGTTCTGTGTACAATAAACAGAGCTGGCTGTTATGGAAAATTCCTTGGTCAAGGCTTACTAAATGCACGCTGTTTGAACTCATTGGAAAATTAACAGGACATTCTGGCACTTAGCAAAGCTATTTATGTTTTTGTTTCAAGTAGCACAGAAAAATTCATGAATTACACTTTTCAACTTGAACCAGGTAACTTAATTGATCGAATCTTGGAACTCTTGAGGTAAAGTTGATAGAGTTGTGTTTGTTCATTTAGTTTTTGAGAGCTGGTTGAAGAGTTTTTTTCCATGAGCATCTGGAAACTTGACTTGTATATAGGAAGTTTTAAAAATGGGTAGAATCATTAACATACTAATAGTTTCAAAAAGCAACTTAGATGCATTCATATTCCTTGAAAGGAAAGTTTTTTGAAAAGTTGGTATTTCTATTGAATAAATAATATATCCTACCATGAAGAATATCTCACAACCTAGTCAATACCATTTCTTCAAATCTTATCACAATTTTCATATCCATGTCAGTGTCACACTTTGATAAATTAATAAACTATTATGAATACTTAGTAACTTGAATTTTCTTAAGTTATTTCAGTATCTGGAGTCAAAACATTTCCATTTATATATGAACTTGTCTGTAGTGATACGTTGCAACTACTATAAAGCCTGTTAATACCAACACAACTTGCTCCTAGGTTCAGATAACCAGATCTTATTTAAAATGGTTTTCTTTCAAAATAGGAAAGTCTGAATGAACCAAAAGTCCAACTACAAATTTCCCAAGTTTAAAAATGTTGCAAGTTAGATCACATAATAATTGCTACTAATTAAACTTCATGCTAAGTCATACATCATCTCACTCTAGCAATTCATTGTGAATATATATTAGTAGTTGGCTTATTATGAATGAAGAAATGGAGGCTTAGAGAATTAATCACCTACACAAGGGCAAAGCTGGTAAGTAGCGAGGAAAGGATTTAAACCAAAGTCTCTTGATTCCAGGCGTTTTACTCTTCAGTATCAGAATTTTCCTTTCATTTGCACAAGACTTATTTCAAACTGTATAACACTGTGCACATGAAGTCATTATTTTGATGTTCTCATGGTTCTGAGAGTTTTACCTTCATTGGCTACTTAATAAAGCAGAACTATTTTTAATAAAGCAGAAAATTTTATTTTTTACCCATCTGTGATGTTCTGGTTGAATCTCAGGTACACAGATCTGTATTGACTACACAAAGGAGAGCATCTCTTGTACCTTTACTTTGAAAACACAGAACAGATATGTGTGGTATAGTGAGGGTGGATATGTGTTTATGTATGTAGTTATATATTAAGCAAATAATTCACACACATTATTGGATTCTTTTATGTAAAGTGGCACCATAAAAGGAATAAAGATTTTAGCTGAATCTCATATCTATTGTTCTTTACGTTGGGGCCTTGGCTAAGTTCCTTATGACTTTGAAGTGTCATTAAGTGGAACAAGACAAATGAGGCAATGTTTGCTAAACACTCCGTAGCACAATATCTGGTGCATGAATGACTGATGGTTAGAGCACTCTCCTATACTTTGGTCACTTCACTCTTCCAAAAACCTGTGTCCAGCTGACATATCTGTGTATCTGGACATAGGCACAGTCTCCCCTGAAATCGCATTGATCCTTGCATCTGATCTAGTGGCCACATTGGTTCCCTTTATCATTTTTAAATTTCCTGAATTTACACAGTTTACATACGAAGTTTATGTACATGCACAGTGTTCTTGGTGCCACATAGGAAACATTTTTTTCCTTTTGTTTTCATACCAGTGGGTACATTGACCTCAAATTCTGATTTTTCAATGCATAAAGTGGCTAGTCTTTCCCGAGGGGAAAAACCATTTTTCTCTTTCTCTTTTTTTTTGTAATTTTCTTTTACAAAATTCATGCTGTTCCTTCCTCTGTAGACCTTAGAATAGAAAAAGGAGTATTATCATCTCTATATAACTTTGGGTTCTACCTCAGTGAGATTACAGATTCCCTGTTCCACGTGAACTTCATGATTAGACTATCATTGAAATTTCATAAATTGATAGCTATATGTGAGAAATAACAGCCTTATAAAATCTTACCTATAAATTAAAAAACCTTCAATCTAGTTGCTTACATGATGACTATAAGAGAGCTCCTCAAAATATGTAGAATTGTATTTTGATAAAATAAAAGTCAAGTACAACTTGACTGAGGAATGAAAGTATTTTGTGCTTCTCCTTTACTGGCCACAGTGCCTCACTGTGTGGGAGAAGTCCGAGTAGAAACAGTGGGGTCTAGTGGTTCACGGGGTCCACATCTGAACCCAGCTTTTGTGTGATCTTGCATACATTGCATAGTCTTTTGACCACAGTTTCCCTGTCTCTAAAAGGGGCAATGATAGTAGCAATAAAGAGCTGTGGTGGATTTAATATAAAATAATTCATGTAAAGTACAGTGTTTAACACTAAGTACATAATCCAAAAGACTTGCTGTCATTATGAAGTAGGACATGTTCAATGTGTGTTACTGCCTTTGAAGAGAGAGCATGTGTCCATAGCTAATCAGAGAATTTCATCCTGTTACTAGCATATTGTTTAAAATATTTAAGTGTAACACCGAGACAGATTTCTAGTTTACAACGTTGGATACTGTATTTATTTCATGAGGCTGCTGTAAACGAATACTGCCAACTGGGTGGCTTTAAAATATAGAGATTATTGTAGCACAGTTGTGCAAGCTAATAGTTCACAAACAAAATATTGGTAGGGATATACTCTCTGAAACCTAGAAGAGACAGGAGTGCTTGTTGGCAGCATAATGACGTGTGCCATGTGTCTGTTCATATTATCTTCCCTCTACTGTCTTGTCCCTGCATCTGTATTTCCCCAGTCATATTGGATTAGGGCCCATGTTAATGACTCCATTTTAGCTTGATTACCTCCATAAAGACCCTGTGTCCAAGTATGACCTAATTAATTCTCAAGCTTCAGGGATTAGGGTTTCCACTGTCAGTACTACTGGCAAAGTTGCATCACTCTGGTGGTGTTTACTAATTTTTACTAATTGGATTTTTTCATAATTTGGGGTCATGTTTCATGTGTAGCCTGTAGATCTGTTATCCTATTAAAGATTCTGTCCCCCTGGAACAGGAGATATAACTCAGTGGCACAGGTGCTTGCCTGGCAAGCGCAAGATTGAGCTTGATCCCCAGTACAAAAAAAAATTCTGTCCCCCAAGATGTATATTTGTTGGTGGCCCATTTTACTGTCTTCTTAAAGTTCCCGACCCTTATAATTTTAAGGGTACCTGATAACTATAAAATTGCAAAAGTAGCCAGAGATATAGCTCAGTGGCAAAGTGACTGCCTGGGTAGCATGAGCTTGCCAGTTTGATTCCCAGTATAAAAAACAAAAAACAAATAAACAAAAATCCTGCAAAAGTAATATATGTTTAATGTAACAACACAATGATTTATAAAAGTGAGACACTTCTCTCTAGCTTTCTTTCATTTTCACCTTCTCTCATATTAAAGTCAGTATTAATAGCCAGATGTCTGTCCCTCTGTGTGTTTCTTCCTGCTCAAACATGTACAGATATTCCTTGTCCTTTGAGTTATTTTTCAGAAAAGAGACTGTGCCATATTCATTACCTTGCATGCTTCAAGGTCAACAGAGCAAATTATTTCTTTTTAAATAGTTTCTTAATATATACTATACTATAATTCTTTCAGTTGTCACTTATGGAAATCTAGTCTGCCATTTTTCTACTTTGGTGCTGTGGGAAATGCTGAGTAGAGGTGAAACTTAGCTCTTTGTTTTCCTGCTGTGCAACTTGAAGAGTTGTTATTTTTTAAAGAAAAGCCCCCCAAATATTAGTTCTTTTCTGATGTAGAAGTGTCTGGTAGGCTTTCGTAGCATGGAAAAAAAAAAAAGCCAGCCCTCCCACTGCCAGAAGGGAAAAATGCGGAAGGGACCAGGGCTTAATTAGGAGCTTTCAAATGTGGGTGGTTTGGGAGCATCTCTGAGCCATTACTTTAATGATGCCTAGGTTTCATTAGTTTGATGTCCATATTCCTTTTGAAAATAAGTCTTCATGTGTCACATATTACACATATTAGTTCCAATAAGACTAGACAAGCAGGCTCTTCAGGAAAAATAATTAGAGCACAGTAAAGATAACCTGGATTTTCTAGGTAACCTTAAATTGATGTTACCTTCCACTTTAGTACATCTTCATGCCTTAGTTTGTTGATAGAAGTGTCAATCAATAAAGTTCCCAGGCATTGTGGTCAAGTTGCTAGTTGCCAATAGAAACTGATTCTGTTTTCAAAACAAATCAAAGACATTCCTTAGCAATTCTTTGTCAATAGCCAGCTGGTATACTACGTGAACTAGGATAACCTGAGAGTTCAACTGTAGGAAATCAGTTTATAGGTTTATGTATTTTAACTGATGGTGAATGGGGCATGATTAAAATAGAGAAGGGTTTGTAGCTTTCTTGGGCATGTTTTTATTTTCTACTTTGTAAAAACTCTTAATAAAAACAAACTTCAGTTGTATAGAGAGGCATAAATTAAGAAATAAAAATTTGGAGTTCTAAACTCTAGAGCTAGCTCCTAACTCATCATATTTTCAACATATATGGTTAAGTGAGAAAATAAGGGTTCTGGAACATAGTATAATGCTATATGTATTATATAATGAGATATAATATAAATATAAACATATATATGTCAAGATGCACATGTATATGCATACATACTATATATATTTAATATATTAGTCCAAAAAATAAAGGAGTATATATGTTTCTTTTTCATTAAGCAATATGACTCAATATATCACTTATCAGTTCATTTAGATCCACTCCATTATTATCACTCCTGCCTTCAGTCCTCTGCTCTGTTGTGCTGTAGTGTGTGTCACCAGTCCCTACCGATAGGCACTTATGCTAATTTTCAGGTTTTGATATTACAGCCAGTATTGCAAGTAGTATCCTTATACAACGGTCTTTGTATTGGAAACTGTCTTTGTATTGGCAGGTATGGTGGGACAAATCCATAGTCCCAGAAGTGTCAATCAGTAAAATTCCCAGACATTGTGGTGAAGTTGCTAGTTACCAACAGCATCACTCATAGCTGAGACAGGAGGATCTCTTTTGAGCCCAGGAATTTGGGCAAGCCTGAGCAATGAAGTGAGATCCTTTAAAAATGATACTTAAAATTTTATTAATAATTTGTATGGAACTGGCATGGTGGTACACAGCTATAATCCCAGCACTTGGAAGGCTGAGGCAGGCGGATCTCTTTGAGTTTGAGGCCAGCTTTGGCTAGGTAGTGAGTCCATGCCAGCCTGAACTACCTAGTGAGACCCTCTCTCAAAAACAAAAACAACACTAAACAAAATAAATATATATATGACTTTGGGGATTTGGGTCATGCTTTAGTTCTCCCCATATCAAAAAAATGTTGAAGTCGTATATACTGTATTCTGAAATGATTTTGTTTAATTTTTCTTTTCACTTTAGTCTTTGATCTATAATTTTAGGGGGATAACAACAAAGGTAGCAATCTACCATTTTCTCCTTCACAACCAGTTATCTCAACATCTGTCATTAATCTCTCTTCTCCCCTCCCTTTTATTTTAAAGTACTTTATTTACCATATTTAAAGTACCTTTATACATTCAAGACTTTCTAAACTCTGTAGTGATTTTGTCTGTTTATTTGCCACTGTCAAACTATTTCAATTACTGTAGTTCTGCAATAAATTTTGAAATTAGTGGTGTCTCTGTTCATCATTTTCCCTGACAGTTTTTCTGTTCTTTGTCACAAGTTTATTTTTCCATGTGAATCTAGGTATTATTTTGTCAATCTTGTCTTCAAAGAATCATATTTGTGTTTTGGCTATGATTACACTAAATTGTGTGTGTGTTTATGTGTGAAACTTATATTTGCATAATGTTGAGTTTTCTTACCACAGAAGAAGGCATGACTTTCTAGTCAACTCTTTGAAAATCATCTGTGAAGATTCATTTCTCTTCAAATAAAGCCTGGAAATTTCTTACCTCTTCCTCAAGTATTTTACCTGTTTTTTTAAATCCTCTTTGTTAGTATCAGGTTGCTAGTTGTATAAAGGCAAACTTACAGTTTTAATATGTAAGTATAGAAACCAACAACTTAATTGTCTGGATTTTGTAAAAGCTTTCTGATTGATCCTCCTAAGTTATCAGAGCATAGACAGTTATCTGCCAATAATGGTAATTAAGAAAGTGCTCTAAAGCATATAACTACTTGTATGTTTAAGTGTGTAGGATTGATAACCACATTATTAAGTTTTTGTTGGATTGTTGAACAGAACTGTTTGCAGTCTCACTGTTTAAATGTCCACTTTATATGCTTTACTTTTGTAACTTGAACAACTATTTCTAAGAGGACAATATGTAATTTATTAACTAAAAAAAAGTAATAAGAAATGTAGGAGTAATAAAACCCAAAATGTGTAATTTCTTCTGTAAAAAAGAGAGGAAAAGAAAGTGCTCCAAAGGATATAACTGCATGTATGTTTAAGGGTGTAGGATTGATAACCATATTACTAAGTTTATGTTGGATTGTTGAGCAAAACTGTTTGCAGTCTCACAGTTTGAATGTACACTTTGTGTGCTTTAATGCTGCTGTAACTTGAACAACTGTTTCTAAGATGACAGTATGTAATTTGTCAACAAGTGATTTCTTAGTGTTTATTTTAGTTTACTTTTTTTGGAATTTTGTATTATTGTTTCCCTTGTTTTCTGTTTTATTTTTTTCTCTTTAAATAAAAAAAAGAATTAAGATACGTAAAAATTATTTGTATTGCTGTTGTAAAATAAAGGCATTAGTATCTTTTGTTTTTAATTCACATAGGTTACACTTTTTTTGTCTTTATCTTTTTTGAGGCAGGGTGTTGTAGTCAAGGTTTACAAGGGAAACAATATAGGACACATAATTTAAAAAATTATTTTATAATAGTCACCCAAAGGGCCAAACACAAAAAAGTGCAGGTAATCTGACCACACACTAAAGACCCAAAAGAATCCAACTGAGGGCTTGGATCACATAGCAGTATCCTGCATAAGTCCAACTGAAGACCTAGAGCCCATGATGATGTCTCATGGAAGTCTCTTTCATGGATCTGCCCTGGGAAGGCCCAAAAGTCAGCAGTGGAAGCTAGAAAGTCTGTGCCAGTGGGAAGAAGGATCTGTGCCAGTAGAGTGAGAGATTTGCACTGGAACCAGGAAACGACATTCAAAGTCAGGACCAGAGCTCCCACCCCCACTCCCAAATCCTGCAGCCATCCTCAGTGATAGCACGGTCCCAAGGTCCTCTGATGAGAACATCCCAGTTCATATCAGGAAGCCAGTGTGACAGACTTCTCCAGGAGACTGAGCAGCACACCATCTTTCCTTCTGGAGCCTGGAAGTGATGCTTGAAGTAAGGACCAGAGTTCCCCCAAAGTGAACTGCAGCCATTCTCAGTGATGGTGAGGTCCCAAGCTTTTCCAACGATGAGAACAGGCAAGTTCATATCAGAAAAAATGCTTGACAAGCTCTTCCAGGAGAACCAACAGCAACAGAAGAATCAACAACACTGTTTCTTCCTCTCTAGTTCTCCTTTTTATGTTGTTGGCAGCAATCCTCAGGTGGGCTATCCATACCCAGCAACACACTGATTCAGTTTAGCTGGGTGTTACAAGTTGACCATCAGTTGTCAGCTCACCACACAGGGTTTCACTATGCAGTTCAGGCTGGCCTTGAACTTACTTTGTAGCCCAGGCTCACCTCAAATGCACAGCAATCCTGCTTCAGCCTCTTGAGCGCTGGAATTACATGGGTGCATTACCAGGTCCAGCTAGGTTACAAATTTTAAACTGCCTATTACGAATCATTTATGAGTCATTAAGGTCATTTAGTATATTGATTAGAATTGTAAAAATTAAAATAAAATAGAAAAATGCCAGAGCATATATTGTAAGGATTATGAATCTTGTGTTTCAGGAGAGAGGGAGAGGCAGAGGAAGAGAGAGAGAATGAGAATATGAATGTATTGGATCACAGAGTAAAATCAATTTCTTATTGTAGGTTGCAGTGAAAGAGGTTTGAAATACATTTATATAAATTATTTCTTTCTGGAACTTACAAATGCTTTTCATTTTCCTGGCAGTTGGAAAACATCCTTTCCTCTTGGCTGCATTTTCCCTTGCCTCTCCATAAATAAGAGGAAGACTGAATAGAATTTTGTAAGCACTGGTGGCAGCTTCTCATCTTTTGGATGGAATGATAGTGGATAGCCGCAGTCCAGGGTTGGAATTGATACTTGCAGCAAAATACCCAGGAGCCAGGGATCAGTCAGGTTGTTGGAAAGAAACAGATAAAAGAACTGTTTGTTGAATTCAGGCAGTATAGTGAGTCCATCAGTGTTAACTTTTAGGTTATTTCAATCATTTGCCAAATGAAGCATGAGGATTGCAGCCCCGCAACCTGATTTCTAACTACGTTTCTGAGCACTTAGATAACTCAGTTTTATAAGTAGTCAATAATAGGTGAGATATAATCTCGCACAATCTCTTGACAGTTGTCTTGCCTTTGCATTGATGAACTCCTTGGCAAAAATGAAAGGGTATCTTGGGGGCCTAGGAATAAGTGAGGCCTGGTCCTTGTCTTTACGTGGTTGCCTTTGGTTCTGTTATGTTATAGTTACTGAGATACATGTATCTCAGTAGTGTTCAAATATCTGCAATTTGATACAAAATATAGGAAGTGCTATCAAAAGGACATCAGACATTTCAAAATTCTCATTCATAAACTAACAATCATTCAATAATAAAAGTATTTTTTAATTAGCCAATATAGTACATGACTATCATTCATTTTTATGCCCTTGTATACAGATAACTCCATACTTAAGGGTCCAGTGTCATCCTAGGAACCAGATTTTCCTGTCATCCTCAGAGCAGTGGGAGCTGATAGAGGTTCACTGCCTTCACATGACCAAGTCTGCTTGAATTGCTTCGTACTCAACCCCAGGATCTACTTATACTTATCTAAGGCATGCACTTCCTGGTCGCAGCCTCTGCCTCTCTATTCCACAGTCTTTAGTTTCTGCTCCTGTGACTACCTGCCTGATAATTTTCCTTTTTCTCATGTTTGGCTGTCAGGAAAGAAGGAGAGTGAGGAAAAGCAGAAAGAGAAATTTGATTGGTCAGGTTCACCTCTGCTGTACCTGAGCTCTTTATTTTCCAGCCCATTGGCCTCTCTTGGCAGTCTTACCATTCTCTTGTGTTGTCTTCACTTCACATCCTGGTTATCTCTAATTCTGCCTCCTCAGCACCTGCATGGCTGCAGCTGAATGAAACCAGACTGACTCATTTCAAATTTGAGGTCATTAACACAAGTGAGTCTCCAGCGTTATTCACCAGTTGTGCTACCTTTCACTGGTCTGTTTACTCCTCTCCTCTTCTGGATCAACATTTTGCTCATGCTTTCTGCTCTCCTCAGACCTCTAGCACAGCCCCCCCCCATCCTTAATCTTAGTTGATGGCCTCGTATCTTATTTTAATGAAAAGGTAGAAGCAATCAGAAGAGAACCCCCATGGGGTTCCATCACCACATGGCCTATGAACTTATCCATATTCTCTGCTTTGTCCCTTCTAACTTCATGCATAGCCTGTGTTCCTATTCTACCCAGCCGTTGCTTGTGTACATGAAACTTACCTCCCTTCTTACTCAGAGCACTGTGTTAGCAATTCTCCCTGTTCTTGCATCACCATTTTCCTCTATCTCTACTGAAACATTCTCATCTGCAATACAAGTATATCCCTTTTGTTTCTCCTCCCCTATTAGAACATCTTCTGTGAATGCTTCATACTCCTCCCCCCTCTCCCCACACTTCCGTTTCAGCAGGCGTCCTTTATGTGTTGGTATTATAAACACCTTTGATGGTCTGGTGAAGTTTACTTAGTGAAACTCTTTCAGAAATAAGGTTTTCAGGACTTATTATAGAACACAGGACTACAAAACTCACGTGATACTGGAATTTAATTATCAGAATAACTTTCATTCATGATATGGTAATATATTTTTCTTTATTAATATAATAATGCATTTAATATGAAGGCAAGCTAAAGTTAAATTTTATTTCTCAAAAATAAAACCAAATATCTCTGCAAAGATTCTCTCTAGTCACTCTTCTATCCATGTTTCAAAAGGTTTTGCCATTTTACAAGAGTTAAGAATTCTCATTTAATGTGTTAAGTTTCATGCAATGTAACTGATGAAAAACATTCACCTTCTTCCATGTATTGCTGAACAAGCCTTGATGTGTAGAAAAGGGATACTGGAAAGCCACAGTGTGTTCTGAGATCCCACTGCACACATTGGTGCCTGGATGTTCTGGCACAACATGGCAAAAGTCTCGGCACCCGTGGAGCAGAAGATTGGGACACAGGAGCTCTAATGACAGGTGTAATACTGCAAGTTTGAAAGAGTACTAAACATGCTGTTTGAGATTTCTGTAGTAACTATAATTTGGTATAAAAATACAATTTCTGTGGGCCACAAAGGAATAGACACTACTGATACTATGTTAAAAAATTGATGCAAAATAAGCTTTCCCCCGGCTGGGGATTTAGCTCAGTGGCATAAGTGCCTGCCTTGCAAGCACGTGGTCATGAGTTCGATCCCCGGTACCGATTTGAAAAAAAAAAAAAAAAGAAGAAGCTTTCCCTTCTATAGTACAGCTCCCTTTATTATTTATTTATTTTTGGTGCCAGGGATTGAACTCATGGCGTCGCATTTGTCAAGCAGACACTTACACCACTGAGCTAAACCCCCGGTCCCTACATCTCCCTTTAAAAGTCATTCTGTTTTCTACCTTCTACTTCTCTTGTTTGCTCTCTTGAACCCCCTGTATTCAGGCTTTTCCCTCCTTACCAAGGTCGCTGATGACTTCTGTATTGCTTTGGCCAATGATCTTGCTTGCCTTAGCAGCAGTGTTTGACACAATTGAACATTCTTGCTGTATTTTCTTCACTTGGCTTCAAGGATACACACGCTCTTGCTTTTCCTCTGACCTTTTATGGCCTTAGTTCTTAGGTATCTATGCTGATTCCTCACTTCCTGATTGCTAAATCTTGGAGTGAGTCAGCACTCTTTGCTTTGTTGTCTTTTCTTCTTATGTGCATTCTTTTCTTTCTCTCATTCAGCTTTGAGGCTTTAAATATTCATTATATTCTAATGTTCCCCTCAAGATTATAACTTTAGTTTCAATCAAGCTTCTGAATTCCGACTGAATACTTCTAGTCTCCACTTGGTTGTCTGATGAGTAAACCAGTTTATCATGGACAAATTTGGATTCTCAATGTTCTTCCCAAACCTGCTTTTCTTGTGGTCTTTCACATCTCAGCAAATGGCAGCTGCATTCTTCTATTAGCTTAGGTCTAATACCTTGGAGTCATGCTCAACTCTTCCTTCTCTCACATCCAGTCTATCAGCAATTTAGAGTGTATTTTGGATGTTACCATTTTTTGCCACCTCACTGCTAGCCCCCTGATGTAAGTCTGCAGGCCTCTGCCTTGGAATATTTTCCCAGTCTCTTCACTACTCTCCTTAATCCTTTTTTGTATTCTTAAATTTGGAGTTGGCAAATTTTACAAACAACTCATCCATTCTGCTCCTTTGAATTAGGAAGAAATATGCTTAATGACATTCAAGATGTGGACTGTTCTGCAGTGATCGATGTCTTCCTTTGAGTTACTTGTGGAATTTATTTAGCAGCAGAATTAAAAGCCTAATAGAATTTAAATGCAGCTGTACAAGTTTGATGACCTTATGGAGACAGTTTTTAAAGAATGCCATCTCAGTAAAAGGTTCTCAGAAATTGTTTCAAAATTGTGACTTACACTCCTCAAATATTAAGGGACTATATTATTTCTATTGTGTGATTGCTGGATATACAAAATGTGTTCACAAGAGCCATGTTCTCCTATGGTGCGTTGTTTTTTATGAAATCAGAAAATAATAAAACACCACAGACAGTATTAGAATACAGGTAACTTTTCTTAGCAATTAAGTCACTTGTTCAATAAATACTGTTGAATGATTTTGTGTGCCAGGTACTCCACTGGGTTCTGGGAATACAAAGATGAATGAAAGCCATTGAATTTCCTCAGTGAGATCACAGAAAATAGGGATGACAGAGGTTGTATGTGCTAGCTACAACAGTAGCACAAATGGTGGTCTGATTGGGGAGTTTTGGGCCAGGCATATAGTTCAGCAGCACAGTGCCTACCTGGCAAGTGCAAGGTACTGACTTCAATTTATGGTACCAAAAAAAAAAAAAAAAAGGTTGGGGAGTTTTATCCCGAATCATCATTTGAGATGGTTAAAAAAATTGATGTGGTCTTAGTCACCATGTGTAAAGGGTATTTGTTCTTACCACATCTTAACTCCATTCTAAAACAATGTTGGCTTGGAGTTCCAAAGGAGGAAAAAATGAATATCATATGTGTTATAAATACCCTATGTTGGACAAATATCAGTCTGCAGCATTTTAGAAAGAGGAATCTGTTCTGAAACTTCCTAGTTATTCTAGACCTCTCTTACTCATTTAGTGATTGAGAAAATTTCTCAACATCTCTTATTTTACAATTTCACATTACATCTATTTTCCATTATTTTATATAAATATATATATATATGTCTGTATAGTTTATGATTATAAATATATATCTGTATAGCTTAGGAACTTTTAGAGTAGTACACATACATATAAATAATGTATGCATATATTATATATATAGGTGTGTGTGTGTGTGTGTGTGTGTATAATATACCAGAGAGTTTCAAAGCTAGTCCCCTAGAAGAGATGAAATGAAAATTCATGGATTATTATTAGTAATTACAAAATATAGTGTACTGTTGAAGTATGTTAGAGTATCACCTTGCTGTAATCTTACTTTTCTAAAATGAGGATATGTGGAATCCAGAAATAATCTAGTCACGCACATTTTACTTATGAGGAAACTTCACACGCACTAATTTAGAGGTGAAGAACTTTCCTTGAGTTATCCAGCTGACCCATAAGAACACTAGGAATCGAACCTCAGTTTCTGCCTCAGCCTTGTACTCTTTCAATTTGTAACATGATTTCATTGGCTGTAGGATCATACAGGCCAATCTGTGATTATCTAGCCAAGAATGGATATTTTGCACTTGAAGAATGAAATGTCAGCTAGACATCATCCTTGCCTCTGACCAGGGTACTCTCTCCTCCCGCCATGCAGAGGGTACTACAGGAAGACCAGATATTTAGCTCCAGCAGAGCACCAGAAAGGGGTCATGGGCTTGATGCCAAGACCAGGTAGCAAAACACAGGAGTTAAGGTCTGGACAGTAGTGAATAGAAAGCCAAACTGAATTATGAGAGCTCTGAAACATAAAGAGCAAGAGATGTCACAGTTTTTAGGGACAGTCTTACCTAAGGAACTGAGAAGACAGTGAGGGTGAGGGCCTATAGCAAAGTAAAGGAGGCCTTTGGAACTTCAGGAGTTGGAGTCAGATTCAGTATAGAAATCATAGTGGTCCAGGTTGGAGGGGTTAAACACACAGCCTTGGCCTTATCTGCAGGTTTGTTTAAGGACAGTTGTTACTTTTTTTTTTTTTAAATAATACTTGTGACAACACTCTGTGAGCCTCAGCTTGCTATTTCTTCAGAATTCTGGATATTACCTAGCTTGGCAGGGAGGAAGAACAATTTTTTTTTTTTTTTACATAAACTGGTAGTCCTAGTAGACTCACAGATATGGATGTGGATAAATTCCAACTTGCAGTAGGCTAAATCAACTAACCCTGAGTATTGGATAGGTTCAGTCCTTGAGGAATCTATTCAGTGTTTTATTACACTGACTTGCAAAGTTCAGAAGGTCTCAAAAATAATGGAATGGAAACAAGATTCCAGCAACTTCTTGAGCCTGTGAACTACAATTGCCTCAGTAAATATCTTTTTGAAAGTTTTGATTGTCAGGAAGCTCCAGAATATGTATGCCAAAAGTCTGACAGTGAAAATGTCATAAATCTTATAAACCCTTGATTTTGCACAGGGAAAATTTCACTTAAACTTGTGGTAGGCAGAACATGTCTACCCAAAAAGATGTCCACATACTAAACCCTGGTAACTGAGCTTGTTAGCATCTTAGTCTATTTTTATTGCTATAATAGAATAGATGAGACTAAGTATAAAGAAAAGAGGTTTATTTTAGCTAACAGTTGTAGAGGCTGGGAAGTTTAAGATCTGGTACTAGCATTTGCTTGTTTTCTGGTAAGGGCCTCATCCTGGTACAACTCATGGCCAAAGGCAACGGATTCCAAGATGGGAGAGAAAACAAGATTAAACTGATGAAGACAAATTGCTTTTGTTTCACTTTATTTTACTTTTTGTTTTTATTTTTGTTTTTTAGATGGAGTCTTGCTGTGTAGTTTTAGTAGACCTTAAACTCACTATGTAGCCAAGACTGGTCTCTAACTCTCAATGATCTTCCTGTCTCAGTCTCCTGAGTGTTGGGATTGCAGGTGTGTGCCACCACACATGGCTTGACAAATTGCTTTTATAACACCCTGCTGTACTGGAAATAATCCAGTCCTGTGAAAAGGAAGACATAACCCCTAGGAGAAGGCCTTGATCCACCCATGAGGGCTTTGCCCTCATGGCCCAGTGCCTCCCACTGGAATTAAAGTTTAGCACATGAACTCTTCCAGCATTGGAAACGTAGCAATTCAGTTTCTTGATGGGGGGTGGATTAAGTTTGCCTACCTGCTGACCTTGAGGTGGGCAGATTATCCTAGGTGATATAGTAAGCTCCACATCTCTAAGGTCTAATATAGTTTGCATCTAAAGTGTCTTCCAAAAGTCTGTATGTTAAAGGTGTGGTCCTCTGCACGGCATTTTTAGGAGGTAATGGAGAGTTTAGAAGGCAAGGCCAAGTTGGAGGCTTTTTGGTCACTGAGAGTTGTATTCTGAAGAGAAGAATGGGACTCCATATCCTTCATCTTCTCTTTTGCTTCCTGTCCATGAAGTGAGCAGTTTTGCTCCACTGCCTGCTCCCACCATAATGTGCTGCCTCACTTAAGCAATGGGGCGAGCTGATCACAGCTAAAATCGCCAAAACTATGAAACAGAATAACAGCTTTTCTCTTTATAAGTTTATCTCAGGTATTTTGTTACAGTAATCAAAAGATGACTAATACAGGGTTCCTGTAAGTAGAAGAGGAACACAGAAGGAAAAGAACTAGAGAAATGGCACAGTCGGAAGAAAAGCAGCTGGCCTTAAGGAGCTATAAAAGGCAAGAAAAGAAAACAAACTCTCCTCTAGAGTCATCAGAACATAGCCCTAACCAACACCTTGGTTTTAGCCAGTGAGATCCACTTTGGACTTCTGACCCCAAAAGTGTAAAACAATAAATGTGTGTTGGCTTAACACGTTCATAATGAAGCCATAATTTGCATGTCATATTGTGTGGTATCTTATACCACCAGTGGTTCAAGTTGCCTAATAGGACAGTTGTGCATGTATTACCGGTGGCTCAAGCTGGTAGGAATGTGTTAAACCTCACAGTTTATGGTCATTTGTTACAGCAGCAATAAGAAATCAATACACTCTATAATGAGGAAAGGGTGAATGAGTCATGACTGTATCAGTGTGGCTCATTTACTGTCATTCATGTTGCTTTAACCAAGATTCACCATTTAATAATTACAATTTGGCATTTCTAACAGTCATCATTTTAGATTTTGAAATTAGGGCTTGGTTCCAAGGATACTGTTTGTGAAACTCTTTCAACTTCCTAAACTAATCAAGTGAATTTTAAATTGGCAAAAGCTAAAGATTCTAAGGCCAGCTCTCAAAATCTGGAAGACCCATAGTAACCTGGCCATTGGTACTATTTCACTTGTCAGTTATGATCATAATTATGAAGCATAGTTGCATGTTTAGATGGAAATTCTTTTTTGGTAAATAGAGAACCAAATTACAAATCATATTAAACCAATAGATACCTGAGGTTACTACAAAGACTCCAGATTGCTGAGGTGAAAAAGAATTATATAAAATGAAATATTTTTTTCAATACTTGGGATTGAATCCAGGGCATGATCTACTGAGGTACTTCCACCCTTCCTTTAAATTTTGAGACAGGGTCTTGCTAAACCATTGAGTTGGCCAGCATAGGCTTGAGCTTGCAGTCTTCCTCTGTCAGCCTGTAAAGAGCTGGAATTATAATTGTATGCGACCATGCCTGGCTAAAAAGAATGTTTTTAACAAGTTATTCTATTTCTGTTAATATTTACTGCTACCTTATAACTTCTAAATTGATGTGATACTTACTGGGTTGTCATAATAGCATTATCAAAAGTATTAGAAGAAATAATTATAAGGTATTAATTTGGAAATTACAACCATTGTAAAACGTTCTTCTGGTGTCCATCTTTGACAAGAAAAGAAATTAGTTAAAAACTGAGTCTCGTCTGAAGTTTCCAAGGTATATTCCAGTTTTTAGTTTTGTGTGTGTGGAAAAATTTCAGATAGTTTTTCTTTTTTTTTTTTTTTTTTTGGTACCAGGGATTGAACTCATGACCTTGTGCTTGCCAGAAGGTGCTTAAGCCACTGAGCTAAATCCCCGGCTCAGGTAGTTTTTCTTTCTTGTTTTGTTTCCAAACTCGTGCAAAGATGTGCCTCCTTTATGTTTGATCTAGTTTTAATTTTTCTTTTAGTGTGGCTAGATTCTAGTTCTTAAAAATGTGCGTGAAGGACTGATGTACAAATTAAGGAAAGCACTAAGATTGGAGCAAGGTGGTAAAACCAGGACTATGGTAAGGCAGAGGAGGAACCTAGAGTAGATTTAAGAAGGCACTCAATTTCTGGAACATCACAGGCCACGCCTTCCCAGGCCCTGAAGGTGAGTGCCTCCTTAAGTGGAACATGCACATCTCCTTATATGTTGTACTGAAGGCCTCACTTGCCCCAATATCCTGATCCTGAGAGTGAGCGCACAGTCAGTGACAACTATAATGAGAGTTATAAGCTTGTGTATAGCTTGGAAGTCAGGATTTATCCTAGGAGTGTTCATTCATAACACACCATCCCTTTTTGGCAAGCTCTGGACCATTAGAGGGAATTCATAGAAGGTCTAACATAGTATGGCCCCAAATTGATCCAGAATTTGGATAGCATCTACCCTCTGAAACATGTCTTCCCAAGCTACTCTAATCAAAGTTCAAAGCTCACCCTTCAAGAGAGCCTGACCTCACATTGGCCCCAATTCAAGTTGTACCTCTATGTGGTACAGAATTTCAGTGAACCAGGATTAATTCCACCGTTATGTATGCTTTTTTGATTATAAGAAGTGGTTTTCAGCATTTTTTATTTGAATTTGTTGTGTACAAAGAAAAACATTTCAAATCTCATAATATCTGTACACAGTGGTGATATTTTGTATCTCTGGACTTAATTCTTTTGCTAGTACTGACTGTAGTGCATAGGGTCACTTGCACATAGTGCTAATGCTAATGTTGGGAAAATAATTCATAAGCAGCTACATAGAAGCATGCACACAATTCCTTAACCCCTCATCCCAGAGTTTAAGTGGGGCAAAGATGTCTGCATGCACCATAGCCACAGGACTGGTAGATGATGCTCTATATATTTAAAAGGTCTGGGACCAGACAACATCCATGTGGTTGTGTAACAGTGCGAGCTCTCTGGTCTAGGAATGGCTTTATTAGAAAGGGAGGGCCTCTAGAGCCCAGGGTTAGTATCATCCTGTTTTCTTATAGAGCTGAGCCAGGTTTCTGCTAAGCCAGCAAAAGAGGGAAGAAAATAGGTCTCCAGAGTCATCCTGGTTTGTTTTTCACCTGCCAAACATTTACTGTTTTTTTTTTTAAACCTGATTGTAAGCACTTTGGGAGGAAAGACAGTGTTATATGGGTCTTTGCAACTCTCACGGTATCCTGCCTGGATTGACTATTTTGACACTTACTTATTCACTGAATGAGTGAAATAATAGACTTCAGTCAGCTCTGAATGTCTGCTGTATTAAAATAATAAATAGTACGTGCCTTTGTGGTAACTTGAAAATATGAGACATGTCTCCATAATGGCAGGCTACATCTTTTGGCAGAGAACAAATCAGTGCATATGGTTGAGGGTGGCTGTTGAATCTTTATGTGGAAATCGGTAGCACCCTTTTCCCCCAGCCCTTTTCACTTTTGTTTTAAAACATTTGTTTCTACCATATTGAGAGGAGGAGTTAAGACAAAAGACCTTTAGTTGTCAGTGCTTTGGGGTTTTCAGCCAACTTTTTCTCTGATGCCTGTTTGTGGGTAGACAAAGCACTTGGGAAAAGAAGTTTGGGGGTAAACTGCAGTGTTCATTTCAGAAATATTCTTCTTGCATATATTTGGTATTCATAATAACAGAAGTCATTCTCCTCCTCCTCATTATAGCTAATGTTTTTGAACAATAACTGTGTGTTTGTGTTGTGCTGAGCTCTTATTTAGTCCTAAACCCTATGTAGCAATTTTTTTAGACCATTGCCAGCATCTTCCCATACCCAACTTCACCCCCAGAGTCTTTGTGCTTTAGAAACTGTCATATGTAGGGATCCAAACCTAAGAGCTGGACAGGTTTAGTCTAGTCTTCCTAAAACCTTCCAAGTTGGCAGTCTTCTTTTCATCCATTATGATTTCTTAATGGGGCCCTATTCTGGATGGATATCTCCACATTAGTTAACATCCTAGCTTTTTTTTTTTTCTAGCATTGGGAATGAAGCTCAGAGAGCCTTCAGCAACATCAGCAGCCCTTTTAACGTTTTATTTTAAGACAGTGACAACAGGTCTCACTGAGTTGTGAGACTGGCCTTGAAGTAGGGATTCCCCTGCCTCATCTGCTGAGTAGCTGGGATTACAGGTATGCATCATGGTGCCTAGCTATAGATTCCCTTTTACACAAATACTTCAGTAAGAGGTCAGCTGTTAGGCATGATAGAGCCCAGTGTTGCTGTTTTTCTGTTTTCTTACAGAACTGAGCCAGGTTTATGTTAAGCTAGCAAGAGTGGGAAGAAAATGGGTTTCCAGAGCCATCCAGATTTGTCTTTTGCCAGCCAAAGATACTGTGTATATTTATAATCCCATCTGTTTGAGGTAACAGGACCTAAAGGTGAGGCCACCTTGAGCAACTCTGAGAGATCTTACTTAAAACTATAAAAACAAATAAAAAGATGCGGGTATGTAGCTCAGTGCTAAGGCACTTACCTAGTATGTACGATGCCCTGAGTTTAATTCCCTGTACTGAAAAAAATAGGCATGCTATATTTGCTTTGCTGGGAAGTAATAATTTTCTTGTTAGTCTGAAAAACACAAATATATTTCTAAATGTGTCCATTTAATTTTGAAAGCAATAAAATGCTTATGAAGGAGAGTTGCTGATTCTATGCCAGTGTTTCCAAACCTTGCACTGTAGACATTTTGGGCCAGAGGAATCTTTGGAGAAGGAAGAGTTGAGGTTTACTTTGTAGGGGGATTTTGCGACGTCTTTATACTCCACCATCCTGGTTCGAGTTGTGAGCAATTGGATACTGCCAAATGTTCCATGGGAAATAAAACTGTTTCCAGTGTCCTAAGCCTATTGTTGAAAAGCTTTGCTTTGCAACAGCACACACATCTGGAGTTTCCTTTGTGACTCTGCACTCCAAATGTACATGGTTTCAATGTTTTGACTTTCTGCGTTAGATATGAGATGCCATTAAGTACTTTTATAATCCTTAGTTAAATAAAGATATGTGTAATTCTTTCAAGAATTTGCAGTCAATATAATGTTTTAGATTTTTTAGTTAATTATTTTGAAGATGGGATAGTGTATTATGTTGAATACTTTATTCCATAGTGGCTGTTTTTTCAATGGAATTCATGCCTTTTAAAATAGGCACAAATAATTTTATGCTTTATGTGCTTTCTTTTAGGCATCCATAAAAGCAAACTGGTCCAATTTATTTTTTCCTTTATTTATAATGTATGTCTACTTGTTTTTCTCAGTAATATAGAGGGATTGTATCAGAAAATCATGTGGCAGGGAGCCAGTCTCATTTTACACTTTAAAAAGGAAATGAGAATATAATCATGGAAAAATGCTCCAAGAAAAAAAAAAGAAAGAAAAATGCTCCAAGAAAGGACCCAGTAATAAATTAATGAAGAATAAAAATTTACCCAAAGTTTCCTTTCATTCTAAATTTACTCAGTTAATATTTTTCAAATATAACATCTGTTGCCTCCCTTTAAAATAAAACCTAAGTTCTTTACTTTGTTAAAGAAAATGAGAAAATGTCTAACATACCAGCCTATGTGACTTTAAAGTACACTCCCTGAACTATAAAGGAATTTGAGATATACTTAGGGTATGGAATTCTATAACCAGCCTTCAGACACCCAGTCTGTGCCTAATAACCTTTGCTACCTTGCTCAGCAAGTCTTCTTATGTCAATCTCTCATGCTGCAGGGGGGCATTTTTTTAACCCCTCACTCTAGAATGGCTATTCTGCAGCTCTTGAATTTGAACTTTCACATTCTTTAAAGTTTTCTGTCTTCAGATGAAGTGATCCAGAGTTCTTTACCATGACTTCTGTGGGTCCTTCATTATCTGCAGCCTTCCCTTGCATCCTCCAAGAGCTTCACTTTCCTTTGAGTGGTAGACCCCTGAAACCAAGTAGGGCTAAGTGTACCCAGAAGGTACTTTGGAGGGGCTACACCTCCATCACCTGTCCCGGTTGGGATTGGCTTTAAGTGACCACTCTAACTGGAATAAAAACCTCTCCCCTTTATCAGGCAAAAGATTTCACTTCTCTGTGCCTTCACAATGGTCCCTGAATGGTGTCTGTTTTCTACTCTCTGAAGTGCTCATTTACTACCTCTCCCTAAATATACTGTTCTTAATCTCAATCTCATAAGGCCTGGGACACAGAAATGAACAGCAGATGAGCTCCTAATTTTCTGTTGTTAATGGCCTGTGCACCTTGAAAGGCCTGTGGCTGAAATCAGTCTCTTCTGGAGCCTTTGTTTCTGTTCTTCTCTGCCCTTTCTCCCCAACCCCCCTGCCTGGGTTGCGACAGCAGCAGATGCCCATGCCATCCTTGCCTTTCTTTCCTGTAGCTCTTTTTTCTGAGCCATGGCACCAAGCTAGGCTTCCGGACAAAAGCCTCTTAAAGAAGATTTGAGAACTTTTGATCCACCTGGGACCCTTTTGAAAAATCAACTCAGGATGCTCTTTATTGCTGGTTGTCTTATTTGCTATTATTCCTCCCTCAGTTTCCTTTATTTAGAAACTGTGTTCTGACCCGATTGAAATATTCTTAGCCCACATGAGTTTATTGCTGTGCCATCATTTGAAGCAGGATTGAACTTGTGCTTTCCCTAGCTAAGACCAGGAAGGAAGCTGGCAGCCAGTGTATCACACATGGCTGGAGCAATTTGAAAGACCAGGTGAGATGTTAAGTCACCTTTAAAGCAGGTTTTCTTCAAAATCAAGTCCATATTTAATTATTAAAAACCTATACTAAAATCAGTATTGTAGCCCAAGTTTTCTCCTGGGACAGAAATGAGGCATTTGTGAAAAACTGGTGAAATGTGATAAAGACTGGAATCTTTTTTTTTTTTAATTTTATTTAAAGGGGGGGGGGGAGCAAAACAGAAAAAAAGGGTAGAAACAATACAGAATTTCAAAAAAAAATAAACAGTAAGAAATCACTAGTTGATACATTACATATTGTCTTCTTGAGTATAGTTGTTCAAGTTACAAAATTAAAGTATACAAAGTGGACATTTAAACAGTGAGGATGCAAACAGTTCTGTTCACTGATCCAAAAAAAACTTAGCAACATGATTATCAATCCTACACACTTAAATATACATGCAGTTATATCCTTTAAAGCACTTTCTTTTCCTCCTTGTACTTTTTAAGTCCATTATCTGTTTAGTTATATCATGTTTCAGGTTGCTCAGTACCTTACTGATCTGTTTTGTTGTTGTTGTTTACTTTTTTATTTTTTCTTATTATTCTTTCTTTCTTTATTTTATTTTATTTTGAAGGTAGTAAAATACAGCAGAACAAGACAGGACATAGCCAGTTGAGGCAGTGCAGTTAAATTGGTACAGAACCTCATAGCAGGTTACTGGGATAACAGCAATAGGTACAATAGTATGTCTGTTTTTCTTCACAATAGTTGTTCCTTCAATCAGGTAGAGTAATATCAAAGGAAATACTGAAATTATAAAAACAGAATATTGAATAGAGCAATACCATTGATCAGAGCAAAGCAGAGATAAAAATATTTGCCTTTAAAGAGATGGTAGAAGAAAATCCCCCCTTATTTGCTATATTGCCTATAGGCAAACCCGCAAGAGATGCTCAGATTTCTGGCTCTCACTTGCTAGTGGGTGGGGGGATGAGATGGATGTTTGATTCTTAGCCTGCGCTGGTAGGCTCACAGCTGCCCACCAGAGTGGCATACTGGCTGCCTGTTTTCCCAACGCCCCAAGTTCCACCATGGTACAGATCTCAGGAAATGCTGATATTAGACTGGAATCTTTTTTTTTTAAATTTTATTTTAAAGAGAATAAAACAAAAGAGGACAGGAGAAAGCAGATCATAACAGAACAATGTAAGCAACACAGCATTTCACAACAAGACAACCGAAAATTAACAGTAGCTACCATAATGTCTCTTTCTTTAAAATAGTTGAGCATAGATTCACATACAATAATATTAAACATAACAAAATAGTATAAAACCATTCAAGAGAATGAAAGTATTACAGGGCATTCTGCACCAAATAACAGAAAATGAACAATGACTACTATAATATCTCATTTTCCATAAAAAAATTTGTTTATACTATCACACATATTAAAATTCAATAAGATACAACATGATAGAACCAATGGTAATAGAAGAACAAAAGCATGGTAGGACTTCAAAGCAAGATGATATGGAATAAGCAATGCCTGCCATAATGTCTTGTTTTCTTCAAAGTAGCTGTTCATACCATCACACATAATAAAATCAAACAAAACAGAATAAAACCATTCCAACTAATGAATGCAGACATTATAAGGCTTCAAAGCAATGTAATGGGGCCTCATGATTACCATAAAATCTTATGTACTCTTACCATTTCTTTTTTTTTATTTAAAGAGAAACAAAAGCATGTAAAGGGTAGAGATAATACAAACTTTCAAAAAAAAGATAAACAATAAGAAATCACTAGTTATTAAATTACCTATTGTCCTCTTAGAAATAGTTGTTCAAGTTACAAAATTAAAGCATACAAAGAGATATTCAAACAGTGAGAGTGTAAACAGCTACGCATGCATGAATCTCTACGTGTATTTCTATCCTTTCTGTATTAGAGGGAAAAACAAAACTTAGCAAGACAAAACAAAACAAATTCCTATAAAAACATGAAACCAAAAAGTCGTATAAAACCACAGCACAAGGTGATCTACAATGGTTACTGTGTTGTTACTTATCTTCAATAGAATTGTCTATATCATCAGGCATAATTGAATATAGCAGTATAATTGAATATAGCAGTATAATTGAATATAGCAGTACATAACAATATTAGTAAAAATAAAACATTGTAGACAATATAAAACTTCTAAGGCAGGTAATAATCAAACCAGAGTGGATATTCTAGTGGATCTTGTCATCTCAAGTGCAGTTGCCTATACTCTCAGACTTGATACTATCAATCATAACAGCTTTGAATAAAATCTATCAATACAAAACAGTGATCCAACAAACCAGATTCAATTATGATCAGTCATGGTAAAACAGTGTAGGTTTTACAGAGCTTTAGATTAAGTTAATAGGAAATTAAGGATGATTACCGTACTATATCCTGTTATTTTCAGGATTACTGTCTGTGCCCTCAAATCTAGTACAGGTAGAATGACTGGAACAGAATATAATACATCTAAGCACAGTAGTGTGAGTAATGTGGGTTTTAAATCCTGGTGCACTATTAACAATATAGTGTATCAAGGCCATCTATGTTAGAGATTCTAGCCATCCTTCTCTGCCTCATTTCTGCTATGCTATTTTTCTGCCTTTGTTTTTCTAGTTTTCTCCTTCATTCTACTGCCTGCCCTGCTCATTGAGGCCTTTCTGCCCCTTTTCCTAAAACCCTGGTATTTTTTTTCTCTCTCTCTCTAGAATGTCCTTCAGTATTCTCTGTAGGGTTGGACCTGGTGGTCACAAACTCCCCCAGTTCCTCATTGTCATGGATGCATCTTGTTTCTCCATTAATTTCTAGTAACAGTTTTGCAGGATACATCAATCTGGGCTGGAGGTTATTTTCTTTCAGGGCTTGGAATACTTTGCTCCAAGCTCTTCTTGATCTGATGGTCTGTGTCGAGAAGTCTGCCATGACCCTGATGAGCTTACCTTTATAGGTAATCTGTTTCTTTTCTCTGATGGCTTTTAATATTCTTTTTTTATATTGAATTTCTGGTATCTTGATTATTATATGTCTGGGTGTAGCTCTGTTTTGGTTGTAAATGGCTGGAGTTCTGTATGCCTCACATAACCGAATGTCATTTTCTTTTCCTGTGCTTGGGAAGTTTTCCTTAATTATTTCTGTGAATAGCCTTTGTAATTCTCCTGTTTGTATTCCTGCTTCTTCATTCACATTTCTTATTCTTAAATTGTAGATTCTCTTGTCATCTTCTAGGCTTTGTATTGTTACTGCCTGTTTCCTTTTTTTTTAATTTTATTTAAAGAGGGGGGAAGCAAAACAGAAAAAAGGGTAGAAACAATGCAGAATTTCAAAAAAAATAAACAGTAAGAAATCACTATTTGATGATACATTACATAATGTCTTCTTGGATATAATTGTTCAAGTTACAAAATTAAAGCATGTAAAGTGGACATTCAAATAGTGAGGCTGCAAACATTTCTGTTCACTGATCCAACAAAAACTTAGTAACGTGGTTAACAATCCTACACACTTAAGTATACATACAGTTATCTCTTTTAGAGCACTTTCTTTTCCTCCTCTTGCTTTCTTTAAAAAAAATTTTTTTTATTTAAAGAAAAAATTTTGAAACAGAAAGATGGTAGAAACAATACAAAATCTCAAAAAACAAAACAAAACAAAAAAACAAAAATAGTAACCAGTAAAAAAATCATTAGTTGATAATTACATACTTTCCTCTTAGATGCAGTTGTTCAAGTTACAAAAGTAAAGTCCACAAAGTGGACATCTAAACAGTGAAACTGTAGTCAGTTTCCTTGTTGTTTTAAAGAGATCTTTCCTTTCATGATCACACATTGCAAACTTGTCTTCAAGTTTTGATAGTCTATCCATAGTTTCTTTTAAGGCATTTTGCCAGCTTTCAATGGAGTTTTTAATTTCTTGGTAGTCTCTTTGAATCTGCTTCATGTATTCCATATTTTCTTTACATTCTTTATCGAATGTTTCGCTCCTTTTTTTGTGTTCCTTCTTCAATCTGTATCTTCCTGAGAGATGATTCCTAAGAGGATTTCTTTTATTATTCTACTCATATCTTGCTTTACCTGTTTTAATATTTCAGTTTTGAGCTCGTCTACAAGGTCCTGAAGATATCTCTTAATATCCATTGAAGCCATGTCTGATGCTGTGTGTTTGCCACCCTCAGTCTCCCATGTTTTTCCCTCTCCTGGATCAGTGCTCTCAGGGTTCTGGGCTGGGGACTTCCTCTTGCCTCTCTCTCCTGTCATGGTCCTGGCTTCCTCCACACAGGTGTACAATGCAGGTCCCATCCCCCTTCCCTGTTGGCCATGGTTCCTCCGAAGCATGCTGGCAAGTGACCTCCACCCTCTCCTGTCTGCCCCTCCTCACTGGACCAGCCAAATTTCAGGGGCCTTCACCTGATTAGTGCATGCTAGGTGCAGGGAATCGATTTGGGACAGCTCACTGGGTCCCAGCCAGGGGCATGGCCCAATCCAAGCAAATCCCACAAATCTACTCTGGGGAGGGAACAACCACTGAAGTCACTGTCGCTCCCAGTTCAGGCTCCTCCTGCCTGATTCCAACATGTCGCCCATTTGATCACGCCCTTCCCATGGTGGGGGTCTCATTCCCATTACTGACCATGGATTAATGAAGGTCTCTTTGCTGGCTCCGCTCTCCGTTGTGCTCACCAACCCCTGACTTCAGTGTTTCTGTGGCTCCTGTGAGTGGCGGTGAGAATGAGTTTGGGCGGCTCTGCTGTCCCATGCGGATTCAGGCTGGTGCAAATTCAGGCCAGCGCAAACTTGTCGGGTCGCAGCGAAAACACTGTGTCCCATAATTTTTAGCTGTTCCAGTTGTAGTCCTGACGTGTTTGACAAGCTTTTTTACGTTTTAATTTCTTTCTGTGTCAAGAGGATCCATCTCTCTCTGTCTGGGTCTCTCCAGGATGTTTTATTCTGGCATATGAGTTGTTTCTCCTGGGAGGCTTTGTATTTTTTGCTCACTGATCAGCCATCTTGACTTCTTCCCTCTAGACTGGAATCTTAATAATAAAACTCTAGTGTAAATTTTTTAGTTGTGACAAGTGCACCTTGGTCATGTAAGATGCTAACATGAGGGGAGACTGGAGAAGGGTGCATTAGAACTCTTAGTAATATCTTTGCAACTTTTCAGTAAATCTAAAATTATTCCAAAATACAAGTTTATTTTAAGCCATAGCATGTATTTTCCTCTAGAGTGGTTTGCATTACTTACCTCTACTTCTTTGGCAGTCAGTGTCCTAAGGATTTGATTCAGGAAAAAAAATTGACATAAAAAACAGCTTTGCTATGCACGAAAGTATTGTTGAGGCTACAGCTCATGTATATCCCTAATGGAAATATTTAATTATATCTTAGTTTCCTTGGTTGTGCTAGCTTCCCTGTCTTTTGTTCTCTGCTTATGTATAAATTATTTACTTACAATCAATAAGCATCTGTAAATCCAAGTATTTAGCTTAACTCTGAGGAAATGAAAGATGAATAAAACGTGGCTCCCAGCCTCCAAGGTTTTCTAAACTGGGTCAAATTAGTACACAGAGAGACAAACTATTTAATAATATAAGTGCAGTGATTACAACAAATACACATAGCAATTTTAATGGAAACTAAGCATGCCTAGAGGGGACTATCAGCAAAAGCATCCCAAAGGTGACTCACATCTTCTTTAAGGAGTTAGGATGAAAGTACTGAAGATTCATGTCAGGGCAGGAATGACTGTAGGCGGTATGCTCAGGGAATTTGGGAGCTAGGAGCCTTTCAGCATAGTGTGAAGGGAGCATGGAAAAGGACTGGTAAGTAGCTAGAGAATGGAGTGAGAGAAAGCTGGACAGATATTGGGAGCCAGCTTCAGGGCCATGAAACCAAGGAAGACCTTTTGTTGTTAGAAAAGAGTGTAAATTTCACCCTTAAAATCATAAATGGGTGAAAATAGCACAGCAAATAATGAAAACCAGAGCATTTGATCTTCCCCTTATTCCCGTCAATTACGATGGCTTAGGCATTTCCTAAAATGTGACTAACTCTGAAGATGTTCTTGGCATGAAAAGGGTTGATGGCTTTACAGGTTAGCTACTCTTAGGCTCTTATCTTTTGCCCTAGAACAGTTGTTTATTTTTAGAATTGTGTAGGGAATAAGGCACAATAATAATTTCTACTTAAATAATAACATGTAAAATGGTGATTTCACTCCTGCAAAAATGAAAGATAAATCTTTTGCTTTTATTCATAGGACAACACATCTTGAACTGCATTCTATTTTTAAAAACTCGTGATGAAATATGAATTCTTTCCAAAAGGCTGATGAGTTGCTTCTTTTCAAATGTTCTTACAGTGTTCACTTGACTTGGAACTAAGAAAAAGAATGCATCTGGGTAATTTTTATTGTCGCAGTGTCCATCAGTTTTTTGAAGGGAAAATGCCAGTTTTTACCTTTTGGATCTGTTGTAATTCATGGAGGCTGCTGAGCAGGAAGATGATAGCATGGGGTGTGTGTGTGTGTGTGTGTGTGTGTGTGTAAAATGAGGTAGCTGCTTTTGCAAAACTAAATGGAAAGTAAGATAAACTTTCAAATAAATGTAATTAGTAGTGGCTACCCTAGGGTTTACTTTCACTGAGGTGAATATGAACTTGATGTAAGAATTTGAGTTTAGTTTCATGAGGCAGTTGTTTCAAAATGGTACATGACACATCCCCATTTCCAGTTAGTGAGTGCTTCTTGCAATCTAGTCCTCTTTGCCTTGGCCTTTCTGGTTGGTCTCTCCAAATCTCACTACCACTTTATCAGCTGTCCTTTGCAGAGCCTTATGCCGGGGCCATTTCCTTAGGTTGTGAAGAACAGTCATTCATTAACTAACACCTGTGCCCTAAAAATGCAGCTGATGCTAGAAGGAATAAACTGAACCCAATTTCTACTTGAAAAGTAAAAAATACATTTGTAGGAATTCTGTCATATTGTAATTTTCTGCGGGACCCACAATTAAAGAGAGTATGGAGTCTATTGACGATTTGCAAATATGTACTTGACTTTTACAATCAAATTATCCTTTTCTTAAGATTAAAAATTGTTCCCCTCTGTTGCAGAGAAAGTTGGACTTTTAGTTTCAAAGACAAGTGCTCATGTAAAGAATGTGTTTTAGGTGGAGGTACTATGCTTTTCGCACAATTTGTGGCATATGAGAAACTAAATTGAAAATACAGTGTTTTAGCAAGTGGAGTGACGATGGATGACTAGCCGTTGGTGGTGAAAACTTCAGTTTGGGGAGTGGAATTATTATTACAGGCATCCTAGGCTTGGAGCTGAGCTTTCTGTTTTTCCCTTCTTTGAAGAATAGGTTGAATATTTTAAGACCTGTATCACAGTGTCTGGCATGCACTTGAACCATGTTAAGGGAGTGACGGCAAGACAAGCTAGCTCTTGTACACACATCTGATTGCACAACACTGGGAGAAGTGGTAGTATTCAAGTTCTCCTTTTTAGGAAAGTATGTATTGTATTTCAAAATATTTCATGTCTCATCCAGATATTGCATAGGTTTCAAGTGCTGCTCTTCTTTTTCCACACAGCTAAGTAATTCTGGAAGGCTAAGAAATTTATTTACTCCCATTTGGGTCCTTTAGTTATTTCTGTTACTATTTTTATACTGAGTTTGTCAGAGTTCACTAATCTATGGGATATCTGCAGGTTTTTTTTTTCTGCCTCTCTGTAGTTGGTAAAAGAAAACAGAACCTTGAATAACATTTAAAAAAATTTTTTCTCGGCTGAACTCTGGGGGGTTGAGCCCAGGGTGTTTGTACTCAGCCACCACCCCTCTCCACCTTAAATTTTGAGACAGGCTCACTAAGTTACTAAGTTGCCTAGATTGATCTTGAACTTGGGATTCTCCTCCCTCAGCTTCTGAGAAGGTTGGAATTACAGGCTAACACCACCATACCCATCTAACATCACATTTAGTATGATAGTAACCAACACCGGCAACTGGAATTAGCATACTTCTAGTCTTTGTAAATTATTCAGTTGTGGTTCATAATGGATCATTACTTGAGTTTGATTGGCTAAGAAATAACAGTGGTTACATTTCAGCAGATAAATACTAAAGATACGGCATTTTAGTCAAACTGGTGACAGCTGGAGGAATTCCCAGTTGTACATGTAACTGGAAGTGCTTAACTACCCAATTAATCATGAATGTATGGGTTCAGTGAAACACAAAATTCAATCTGCTTGTGCAGTGGTGGTTTTGAAAAACCAAAGGCAAGTGTTTTTCTCTGCTCAGTGCAACTCTAGGTAGTAAAATGCTGTACATTTTTAGGAGTAATGCAAAAATCTTTTCCCTTTTCCCTTTTCGTTCTCCTTCCCTCTCTTCCTACACATACGTGGTATATACACCTGTCATGTGCCAAGCCTAGGTTGGAGATGCAAAAATAAGTGCCTGGTATACCCCCCTCCCAACACTGATGGAGTTATCTATCCACTATGAAGAACATTGCCAACTTCAGCTCTAATTTATCCTCACAAGCACTGCTCTTTGACACTAATTCATAATAGTTTATTTTTTGGTAAAGTTTATATGTTCTGCAAGTGTATTTTCACTTTTCTTTCATATTTAGAATCTTTACAGCATTTCATGCTATAGGTTGTGTTGTCTTCCAGTTTTGTGATGGTGTAATAGAATTTGCAGTACAGCCAAGTTCCCTGGAATTCATTTGGGAAAACAATTATTGTTTAAAATGAGAAAGGCTTGTTTTTCAAATTTTTATTCTCAATATAATCTCCAGCCTCCACCCAGTGAGACATTTTGCTTGTCCATCATTGTTGGTTTTTATGCTCTTTGGTTATAAATAACTTCTGGAACAAGTAACAGACCACATTTCAACAGCAATTTTCAGAACACAAGTCACATTCTTTTAAAAATCCTTTGTGATCTTTTCCAGTTAAAAGGATTTTTCTTTACTCTTTTTAATCTTGTAAGATAGTAGATAGTATTGTCTTGGTCTTACAAAGCTTGAATTGGTGAAGAACCTTTTCACAAAACATTTAAGTTAGTAATAATGTTTACTATACTCTGGTTTCTCTTAATAATAAAGTTTTACTGTGATTGTTAAAGAAGTCATGTTTTAAAACCTTTTCATCTCTACTATATTTTTTTGTTTTGATATGTATTTTTCCCTGTCTCAGCTGAACATGAGAAGATAGATAAAATACTGACAGTTTATTGATGGATTTAACACACAGTTAAAAAGCATCATGAAACATACTGAATTCAAGCTGAAAATGATTCACTGAGAAGATATGTTGTGTTCATCTTTTTTTTTTTTTTATCACCTTTAGCCGACACAATATAGTGCTTCACACATTGGAAGCAGTCAGTAAAAGGTGTGTGTCCCATGTCCCATCATCCATTTTTTCACGTGCTCTTGGGATATGTGTCTGACTTACTATTTCCTCTCTTTCTGCTGTCATCTTATCAATCTTCCAGTCACTCTCTGCCTGCAGTTTTTCACACATCCAGACAGCTCTTCCTAATGCATACTTCACAGTCTGAAATTCTCATTCATTCACTTCAGTGCAGCATCAGCCATCTACTCCCAGCCATATGGTTGCAGATACTTTCTCCTGGCTTTCCCGACTTGCTACGATCTATGCATATTCTGCTACAGTCTATCTGCAGCTCCTCTTCAACACAAACTCTGATCTTACTCTCCTACATGTGAGGCAAGGCACTGCTGTCAGCCTTTGTACTGGCCACTCCTGCCCTTTCATGTGCCTTGGCGATTTTCTTCTGACCCCAGCAGATCATGAATATGCAGATTTAGCTCTGCCTTCTCCACCTCAAGCTGACCTCTGTCTGCTTGTGATACCAAATCCAGTAACCCTCATTTCTTTAAATCACATAGTTCAACAGTCTGTTGCTTTGTTTCATGAGCACTTATTTCCCCCACTAAATTGTAACCTGTTTAAAGGCAAGAAATGCTTTTTTACTTCTTTAGTGCCTGCCACAACTCCTTTCCCCATCCTGAGTGACCACAGTGGTCAAAATTCACTGTCTTTCAAACATTTCTCTTATTTCTCTGCCCCTTAAGCTTTGCCATTTCCCTCTCCTAACAGCCTTGCTAAATTTCGTTCACCCTCTCCTTGATATATTCTATTCTCTTGAACAGAACTAACCTGTCTTTTGCTATTCACTGATTGGATTTACATTTTTGAGTTTGCTTTTCATACTCTTTCATACTGTGATTCTTAACCATCTGCCCTATGAGATTAAGACCCCTTGTTAGGCAAAGACCATGTCTTATTTATTTTTAAGCCTGCCCTTGTATTTAGCATGGACCTCATACATACTAATTTTTCAACATATGTTTGTTGATTTGAATTGTGTATTAAACTGGAGCCAGACGGACATGTCCTAGCATTGTTAAGGCTATGGATGAAGAATAGCTGCTCTATGGAGAGCTGCTTATCTACTCTTGTCCTCTTAAGGTACCTAGACAGTCAGCAGTTAGGCTCACCTGGTTCATTATATATATATATATTTTTTTTTTAAACAATTATTGAAGGGATAATTTTTTCCAAGGGAACTTAATAAAGGCAATAAAACATTTGTTAAGAATGATGAAAGCAGACTGGGGATTTGGCTCAGAGGTATAAGCACCTGCCTGACAAGCATGAGGTCATGAGTTTGATCCCCAGTACCAAAAAAAAAAAAAGAATGATGAAACCTATACCATAGTGTTAGAACTAGGTGGGTGAACACGATAGTGAGTTTACAGCAAGCTCAAGGACTTTGAAAGGATGTGAGCAGCAACTTCTTTGTCCATGGAGTTGTTTGCACCCTTCTTGGTGAGGCTCTTCCTAGAGAAGATAAAATATCTCTGAGTCCCCTTGTTTTTGGGACCCTTCTGCAGCATCATTCCAGTATTGTTCTGCTTTTTAGGCCTTTTCCACTGTATTGTTCCTTCCTTATCTGAAACCTTTTTACTCAAGAGTGGAGAATTTTTGGTCTTCACATCTGTTTGACTGAACTTCTCCATTAGTGTACCACATCTGTATGGGTTGTGGTTCCCAATGTCATGCTCTCCTGCTTTGTGGGTCTCTTTGAGCTTGCTTTTGAAACCATGGAAGGAATTTGACATCGCCTGTAATACTGGTGGGAATAAAGCTTTTGCAGTGAGCCCAGTGAGGGAAAAGTTTTTCCACTGAATGGATATCCTGCCTTGAATGTTTTGATCTGACCCCTTCTCTCCTCAGGTTCTGGCTTTCCCTTGGACTTGAATTCTGCCCTGTAGTCATTTCACAACACACCATACAGACTATATGACTGTAGTACTCAAATATTTGTGAATTGATTTCAAACTCAGCTATTTGTATTATATAAGAACTATGAGTTTTTTTAAAATCTCAAAACATGTAGAATGAGAGTGATAGCAAAATACTTATGTTTTATAAATTCATTGCAGCTGGCTTTTCAGTTATTTTATTAATACATATTTGCATAATATATAATGATTACATTTTTCATCACCACAGCTTTAAAATGGAAGTTTTTCATTTGTAAGCATGTATTTCAAGAAAGTAAAATTAGCCAAAAAAGAAAAAAAAAAGATATATAGCTAAACAGAAGCAATGGGCAGAGAGCCAGTATTAGATTTTAGAAGAGAAATATGTTTTGTCTTTCTGAACTGACTCCTCAAACCTGTTTGATATTCTAAATTTTTGATGGATTGGCTTGTTTTGTGAAGAGTGGTGGCCTTGAATTCCAGGGCATTAGATAGGCTAGCAGAAGACATGGTGATGCTCTGTAATTGGTGAGCAACTCTAGCTCTGGCCATGTTGAAGTGGTTTCTGGAGTCATAAAGAGAAAGAGCATCCCAGAGCAATCCTAGCTGATGGGAAGGTCATTCCAGAATGCTGTGGAGCTCAGAGTGGAGAGTGGGTCAGGAGCATTTGCATTACATGCAGAAGATAGGAGTCTTCTTCATGCTGTTCATTGATGAAAACCCAGAAATAACCCTCTTTTAATTATCCCAGTGGAAGTGATTCCTCTTGAGTAAATATGGTTTGTGCAGACTGATAAAAATATGGGGAAACAAAGTCTAAATTTCATTTTTACTAATAACTATAATTGTTCTAAAGTTATCACTAGGGTACTGAATTTTTACTCATTTTGACTGTTAGCTCTAAATCTCTACTCATTTTTTAGAGAAGAGTCAGAAACAACAAATTGGGCTCACCCAAAAAAACAAAGGGCCAGGATAGACATAAACTGGGGTGTCATGCTAACCCATGTGGAGTAAGTCCTCAATGGGGTGCTTGCACTAATGTGAGTACATAATCTTTGTAACAGTCCAGGTAGATTAATGTACACATTTTCAAAAGAAAACTAAGGACAGAAAAAAATTACATGTGTTGTCCAGAAGCAAACATTTAGTCAGTAACAGCCCTAGGATTCCAATTCCTGCTGTCTAACTGCAAAGGCCCACTCTGGACTACTTGTTCCATGCCACTCACACATGAATAATGCTCCCTATCCTGGTATTTCTTAATAAAAAATAAAGGCAATTAAAGTGACTCATAGTCAATGCTGTCTTGGAGAGAGCATAGCATACTCAATAATTGTAAATCCAATCTAAATGTAGTTGTGGTGATGGAAGAAGGGATTGAGAGTTTTCTTTTTAATGCCTTTAACCTCAACAGTCTGCTAATCTAGCAGTGACTTCCAGCACCTCTGCTGGGCATAGTTATTAGCTAATTAGCAAAGGCTTTAGTGTGAGTCAGCCTAAGGTTCACCACACTTTATTGGTTGCCTGACCTTGGCATACTGCTTAGTGTCTCTAAGCCTTATTTACCTCAGTGCAAATAATGAACTTTAACTCTTGTTTTTTTTTATTTTTTTATTTTTTAACTCTTGTTTTTATGGTGACTAAATTAGATAACATCTATAAAGTGCTGTTTTATTCTGATCAAAGCCTCATTTCCTAGTTCCAGAGGTTGATGTAAGAATAAACTCTTTTCCTCTAACATCATGAACTCTTAACAGAAAACAAGAAATTAGCAGAAAGGAAGAAAAAAAAAAGCAGTCTTGCTTTATTTCTTCCCACCTCTGAACCAGTTGAGAAGGAAGGGCATTTCCCCATGGAAGGATTGGGTCAGTACATGCTGATGGGACAAGTAGGCATTGTGTGATGGCAACCATTTCTCCCCAAGAGCAGGAGAGGGCTTGCAGGAAGTCAGCTTGCCATCACTGTGACAAATGGTCAAGATAAACAATTTAAAAAGAGACATTTATTTTGGTCATGATTTCAGAAGTTTCAGCCTGTGGTTGGCTGAGTATTGCTTTTACCCCTGTGGCAGGGCAGAACCATCATGGCAGAAGGGTGTTTCAGAGGAAGGCTGCTTATCTCATGGAAGCTAGGAGGAAAAGAGGGAGGGAGAGAGGGAGGAGGGGGACTAAGGACAAGATATTTCCTTCCAATACACATCCTCAGACACATACTTCCTCAAACTAGGCCAGCCTCCTAAAACTTCCACTTACCAGCAATGCCTGTAAATGTGGATCCATCCATGGAGTTGGTCCATGATGGGATCAGAATCTCTGTGATCCAGTCATCCTCCAAAAGTCCCCACCTCTGAACACTGTTACATTGGGGCCCAAATTTTACATGTTAGATCCAAACTCTAACACTAGCAATGATGTAATAGTAATAGAGTAAATTATAATACATGTGCTGTTACAGGAAGCTGCTGGAGGGTTCCTCCTTTTGTAGAAGATGCTAGGGGATAAGTGAACTACATTCATACAGTGATGTACCTGAGCCAAATAGGCAGCATATACACCTTTACATGCTCCCAAACCACTACCATCTTTTCAGTTGGAAAGAAAGTTTGTACCTAAAACTTTTGTACTAAGTTGCATCATCTAATTTTAACTACAAATTTAGGACACTGTTAACCAAAGAGAAAAACCCATGTTAATATAGACTTCATTGGGGTCCCCAGAGATTGCTCATAGAAGGAACCCCCCCGCAAAAGAATGGTACTTAATACTAACCATGGAATATGACAAGTGCTTAATAACAGTAGTTATTACTTTGGATAATTATTACTAATATTTTAGGTTGCCTTTCAAAATTATTATTTGTAATTAATGCAGGTAATTTCAAGTTATATAATTCTTAAAGTTATATATATAATTCTGTATGTATGTAGAAACGTGTATCAGTTTCTATTAGAGTTTTCTGGTGCAATTGAGAAGCGAAAAGTTAAAAAAAAAAACAGATTTATTGAGGATGTGCAAAGGAACACACAACCATGGCGGTTGGGCTGTCTCCTTCGACCAGATACAGAGAGGCAGAGGGTTATGTGACCTCTGACTGGAAGTGGCACATGGGATATTGATGATGTGTGAGGAACTAATTAGAATTTTCTTTGTGCACACATAGGAAGGGGAGTTGCAATTAGGGCTAAAGAAGAAGCAGGAAGTGGTAAGCATTCCTGCTTTGGCCTTCTGCTATGTTAGACCACCGCCATAACTGTACAGTAATTTATACCAGGGCAAGAACCTCTCAGTTTCTAATTTTGAAAACTCTTTAAGTAAATTTCAAATTGTACAAACGTGTATAAAATGAAATGTAACTGTTTCTCTCCTCAAAAGAAGGATTAAAGAAAGGCCCAACAGACCCATAGTAAGTTTAACAAAATTTAAAATAACATACTACATTATTTTATACTTTCATCTTGTGACTAAATAGCAATTTTAGATTTTATTTATTGGAGTTCTGCTGTGTTTTTAATGTCTGTGAATTATGCCATGAGTTATTATTCTGTGACTGTCAGACTTTTTAAAAGTGTGTTTTCTGTGGATCAGCCTTTAGATTCTTTCTGATAGTTTTGTTATTCCAAAAGACAAAATTACAAAAAATTTAGTTTACATTTATAATTGTCCTTTATTTGCAGTTCTAGTATCAGGCAACATCTCATTCTATTGTAAAATAGGAATAAGTGTTCTAATTAATTGAGCTGGCTTTATAAGGCAGAAAAAGACTAAAGAAAGTAGAAATAAGAAACAAATAGCAGCTCAGTCATTTCAGAGTTACTTTCCTTAATTTGCTGATTAAAACTGGCCTGTTTGGGTAGTTGGCTACTGTCTTTCTCATGATTTCTCCAAAGGTCTGATAACAACTTGGTTCCATTCTGGTGGCCTCAAATTTGAGCATGAATGACTATATTTTGGTTGGTCTGTTGGGTTCAGTGCAGTACCACTGTTCAAACTAATGTTCTCCCATGATTTTTTAAAAATACAGAGTCTTACTCTTTTGCCCAGACTGGCCTCAAACACCTGGATTCATGGAATCTTCCTGCTTTGGCCTTCCGAGTAGCTGCAACAACAGGAGTGCATCATCATACCCAGATGGCTTCCTATTAATCTTATTTAATAACTGTCATAAGCAATATTGCAGTGAATATTCTTGTACATACATGTATATGTACAAATCTGATACAGGCTTATCTCTAGTATCTTCTAGTGGAGCAGCTCAGTTGTTTCTGCCTAATTACTTTCAAAAATACGCTAATTTCATTAAGGGACAGTTTTGCTGCATTCCCACTGAGTATTTAATACTGGACATTATTTAATATTTTGATCTTTACTGACCTAGTAGATGAAAGTTCTGTTATATTTTAGTTTCCATTTCTTAGGGATCTTTTTGTAGATCTAGTGAATATTCTTGTTTCCTTTTCTGTTTCCCATTGTTTTCCCTTTCTGAAGAGTTACTGAACAGGTAGCCTATTCATCATTTTTAGTATGTTAGAGTGCATTAAATATGAAGAACATTAATCCCAGATTATTTATGTGGAAGTGTTTTTTTGTCATTTTGACTATTGTGTTTTTTCCCAGGTGAATCTTTAAATTTTTACATAGTCAAATTTATTAATTTTTAAAAAAATTCTGAACATTTTGATATGCTATTTTATAACTTCAGTCATTTTCTGCTTAGTAGTAGTGTGTGTACATAGAAGTATATATATGAATTTTGCCTTTCTCTACTTCTGAAATTTTTTTTGTATAAGAAATGACATAGGAATTTTATCTTTTTTTCCAGTTATCTAGCTGAATAAGAGCTATTTATTGAGTTATACTCTCTCCCCATGGATTTGAAGTGTTTCCTATATCTTTCAGATAGTGGGGTTTGTTTTGGGGCTCTACCTTATTTTATTGATCTGTGCCAATGCCAAACATTTTTAATTTCTGTAGTATCAGGATATATTTTAATATGTTTAAATGAGTAATTTTGCTTCTGTATTATTTTTAAGCTTTTTCTGAGGAATTTCTAAATATTGTTTTCCAATCAACTTTCATATCATTTTCCAAGTTCAAATCAGTTTCAATTTTCACTGTTCTTTACAACTTCGTTTCCAGCAGCATGTGGAAACAGAAGTATGTCCTTCCTTTGGGTGAAGTCTGAGTGGTACTGGGTACTTCATGTAAAGTTCTTCCCCTGAAGCCATCTCATTCATTCTTCATTTAGTAAATACTTTTGAGCATCTTTGTGATGTAGAGTTTTGTGTTGGCAACTGAGAACCACTGAGACACACAAGACACAATTCCTGCTTAAAATGATGCTTTACTGGGACTTCTGTAGTCTCGTCAGCCACCTCTTGGGGAAGCGTTTCTGTTTTGCATGTGTGTGTGTGTGTGTGTGTGTGTGTGTGTGTGTGTGTGTGTGTGTTGGATGTGTGTGTGTGTGTATGGTGGTAGTGGTGGTGCTGGGGAACAGAACCAGGACTTCTGTATGCCAGGCACACACTTTAGCTGTAAATAGATATTTCTGCAATGAGAATTTAGCCAATCAAAAATCATTTCTCAGAATTACTTTAAGATGATTTTTCATCAAACAGTTCTCTAGGCCCCAGAAATGTCACAGGTAAGGTTCAAGTCCTTTTTCCTGTTTTTTCTCTTCTAAAGGGAGATATATTATTCCTCCTTTTACCTGACAGGAGGATCCCTTTTTTAAAAATTGTTTTATTTTTGAAGACACTAGTGATTGCCCGAAGCTACTTTTGTGAGGAACATATATATGTTGTCCTATCTCTAATCTAACTCTGAAGAAAATAGATTGAAATGTAATAGAAGTGTTTTGTGGGCAGCTTTGTAAATCACTCTGGGGGAAATGTGAGAGGGCAACATTTCTCAGCACTTTGCTTTCCCAAAAGGGTAATAGAAATCCACACATACAAGAATCTCTTAGTTGCCTTATCTGTAAGCAACACTGCTTTTACCATGGCACATCCAGGATTTCCTTAGCAAATGCCGTCATTTCCTTGTTAACATCTCTGCTTGAGTTAGATTAGTGCTGCTTGGGAAACCACCCTTGAATAAAGACCTAGTGCTGTGGCTAATGCTTCCAGATGCCTACAGCACTGTGATCAGCCAGTAGAGCGGACCAGTCACTGACCTGTATTACATTGGTTGATCAGAAGGTCTCAGTAGGTTTTGATCAGGTTGCACTATGTTCCTAGTGTGACTGCTCAGAGTCCCATGATGTTTTTCAGTAACTTCTAAGTAGTAAAACTTGACTGTATGAAGCCACCTTCTTCTAGCCTGTGGTCAAGATCCTTTTCCTCTAAGGCGAGTTGGCTCTTTTCATTACAATAAAGTCCTTGTTGGATACAAAAATGATAGACACTTTTTAAAGTCCTCTTATTCTTTGTTCTCACAGAATTCTTTGTTCTCACTTGTATTCATTGATGTAATCCTTCTTAAATACATGTACAACATTATGCACTGAATATGAAAGCAGTTTCTGTTAAGTAGTATCTACATAATCTTTGTTTTTTGTTCTTCCCTCAATATATTAGGTTAAACCATGTGGTTGCTATAACATTTTTATATCATTAAAATTCAATTATAAGAAATGATTTGTAAATAAATAGTGTGAACACAACTGGAGGGATTATTACTTAAAAGAAAAACTCTTAAGGATACTTATAATCATCTAACAATACCTAAAATGCTGTGATAAAACTCTACCATTAAAGTAGGGGATCACATCTATAAACCAAAACCTCTAGAGATATTGTTGAACTGAGAAGCAGTAAACTTACCTTTTGAAAATAGTCTTTAATTCACCTTTCAGGATCTCAGGTTTGCATTTTTTTTTTACCTATGTCTACTATTCTAAATTAGTGGGACTGTAGTGAATAATTAATATTAACAAAATACCATAAAATGCTTGTTTTATTGGAGTCAACTAAAATGTTTAACATTTTAATGTTAGTTTTTGCATCAGATTTTGTAGAGGAAATTTTTAAAAACTAGCTCCACATTAGTTCCCTACATATTGACATTGTTAAGTAGTGTGAAGGGTTGTTCTTGTTGCTAGTTTGAGCCTCGGATGCTTCATTTGTGCAGTGGGGATAATGAAAACCCACTTCACTGGGTTGGCATGATAATAAAGCCCATACATCAATGACTCATGTAAAGTAAGGGAGGGATGGATAAACTCCATCCTCTTCTCCTTCCCTTTATGGGTTCTTATGAATGTACCCCCTTGCTACCCATGACCATTGTTTGAAGCCTAAGAAGGAACCTTACATTAATGGTGGGCTTGATCTTCAGGTGTTCCATCTAGTACGAGTGGGCTGCTGTGGTTGTTAAGCAGAGCTTAACTTATTCATTTAACCAATATTTTTGAAGACCTGTCTATAAGAAATCACCTATTTATAAGAAACCTTAGTATAAAGCTAACTTGTGATCCCTGAGGTATAACTTTAACAGTTCCTTGCTTTGCCGAGGTGCTGGGAATGTATATGCACATTACCAGTGCTCTAAGTGAAGGCATTGAAAAATAGGATTTTTTAAAAATTTTATGTTATGAGGGTAGGGTGCTAACAATGAATATCATTACAACAGAGTACAACTTTGGTCAGTTAACCAACTACCCAAGAGAAACTTAAAATCATTGGAACATGAATAAAAAAGATGTGGTCTTTTTACACAATGGAGTACTACTCAGCCTTAAAGAAGGAAAAACTTGAAACTTTTATGGGTAAATAGATGCAATTTGAGACCATACTCATAAGTGAAGTAAATCAGACACATGTATATAAACATCATATTGTTTGCCTAGTGAGAGAAGCTGAAAGAATAAATAAGATCCAAAATGTACAATAGATATTGTGAAAATGAAAGAAACTGTTCAAAAGGAAAGAGGAATTGGGATGAGGGAAAAAAGAAAAGAAGGAAGGGAAAAGGCAAAAAAATACATACATATATATACACACACACACATATACACACACAAGATAGTTACACTACTACTTCCTCTTAGTTCGTTGAAAAGAAAGGTTTGTGCTAATATTGTTTGGACAATTTTTCATGCCTCTATCTTGTACTCTGAGTAACTACTTTGAAGATAACAATAGGCGGTGTATTAACCATTGTTACTCTATTGTTTTAAAATTTTGTTTTACTTTTTTTCTCTTTAAAATTAAAAAAGACAAAAAATAAAATCATTGGAACAAACAATGAAGAGATGCCATGAGAGTGCATGTGTCTTTCTTACCAAACTTAAGTTCTGCCCTGCCAGGCCCTGCATAGGCCTACATACTAGGAGATGTAGCTTGGACTCTGCTAGCCTGTGTCCAACAAAGAGCTCTGGAAATGCTTGAACTAAGGGGGAAACAGAAGAAAGAGTATCTGCAAGAAGGACTGGTAGCTTGTAAAAATGAATGTTGTCTGAGGGATCTTTATGCCTAAGGTCAGCCTAAAAAGAAAGCATTTCACCCATCTACCTGGGAAATCTGGGATTGTCACCAAGAAACAGCTATCTTCCATGAATGTGGAAAAGTGCACATTTGAGTTGTTGCAAGCTCCATATCAAGACACAGGCTCAAACCCAGTATGTGTGATTTCTCTGATCATTATACGGGCACTTAGTTCACTTAATGCAACTATTAAAATACCAAATTTATGCCAAGTATAGTGATCATATGGTCCAGAAGGAAAACTGACATTTTGAGCAATGCCCAGCTCAGTATGGTAACCACCACATTAAATGTGTGGATGTTTAAATTCAAATTAATTGAAAGGAAACAAAATTTTATAATTTTAAAAATTCAGTAGTATATTGATATCTACTCACACTTCAAGCGCTCAGTAACCACATGTGGCTTGAGGCTACTGTACTGGACTGTATTCATAACAGGATCTTTCCATCACTGCAGAAAGTTCTACAGGGCGGCACTAGTGTGGTGGGTTAACTAATGGTGGGCAACTTGAAACACCCAGCTGAACTGCAGTCAGCTTGGTGATGGGGGAAGGCCCACTTGAGGTTGTTGCCAACAACATAAAAGAAGTGGAAGGGAAGAGGGATGCTGTTGATTCTCCTGGAGAAGCTTGTTTTGGCTTTCCTGAAATGAATTCAGCGTGATAGCTGCAGTTCTCTTTGGGGAAGCTCTGGTCCTTACCTTGAGTATTGCTTCCTGGTTTTAGTGCAGATGCCTCAGCCTGCTGGCATAGATTCTTCATCCCTCTGGCACACACTTTCTAGCTTCCACCACTGACCTTTCGGCCTTCCCAGTGCAGGTCCATGAAACAGACTTGCATAAGACGTTGCTGTGGGCTCTAGGCCTCCAATTGGACTCATGGAGGCTATTGCCATGGGGTCCTGGTCCTCAGCTGGATTTGTGCAGGACATTGCCATGGGATCCAGACCTTCATCTGGATTCTTTGGATCTCTAGTGCATTGATAGATCTTTTGCATTCCTCTGCATTTGACTTTTTAGATGAATATTATAAACTAAACTCTATAAATTATGTGTCCTGTATTACATCTATTCCCTTTAATCTCTGACTACGACAACTCGCTTATCATGTACCAGCATTATGCATGTATTCAGCTAATCCTGAAATAGGGTTTACTATTTTGCATACAAGGAAGGAATCTTGGAAAATCTTCACTATTCCTCTCTCACATAGTAACCCCTAATGTCCCTCATAATGGTCAGTGTTCACTGAACAGATATCTAAGCTAATTAGTGAGAGACCAGGAGTTGGACTGTGAAACTCAACGGTTCCAACAGTTGCAAGGTTCTGTTCCAGTATTGTTGTATTTTAAGGTCAAACATTTGTAGACCCTCTTCATCTTGCTATAATATAATGCTACCTCTAGATTGTAAAATTACTCATAAAAATAGAAACTTCATTTCAGTTTTACAAGGACATGATAAGCAGTTGCTTAGGTCTAGGGATGGGAATGGAGAATGTCTGTAAGTGATACAAGGTTTCTTTTAAGTGATGGGAATGTTCTAATACTAGAATGTAGTGTAAATCATGTTCTGTTAATGTATTGAAAACACTGAATTGTACCTTAAAATGTATAAATTTTATGTATATATATATATATATATATATATATATATATATATGCTACTATTCTGAGGCAGCCAAAAGAATTAATGTTGATAAGCTGCCAAACGTCTAACTTGGAAGTCAGAGATTAATTGCTTGCATTTCCTGAGTTTCCCCTGTGATAGTTAAAAAAAAGTTCTATCTCAACTCAAATCTTCAGTGGATGCATTATTACCCCACTTAGAAGAAAGGAAATCGGGACCTAAAAGATTAAAATAACTTGCCCCAAGTCCGTAGCCAATGAGAACTGCTAATAGTGAACAACCATCACTGACCTCAAAGCCCATGCTGCTTCGCAGCCTACTCCAGGCAGCCTCTCTGTGAGTGTGAAGCTCTTGGATTGTTTGAGGAGAAATCACTTTCCTTCTCTCAGAAGACAGCTGATTTTCTAGTGTTTCTGCCAGCATTTTGTGTTTTATTCTTATGAAGATTCATGAAAGGTGTGAGGCCAGAATCTTCTTTCAATACTGACACAGAGCCTGGGCCTTATGTTAATGAAAAAATACACGTTTCTTTTGATACTCACTAGGATACATTACCATTTATTTATTTGTTTATTTGTTTTATTAATGATAGGGTCTTAGTGTATTGCCCTGGCTAATCTGGAACTCCAGAAACTGAAGTTATCTTCCTGCCTCATTCTCCTGAATAGCTGGGACTATAAGTGCCTGCCACCATGCCTGACTAAGATGCATTCTTTTATGGCTTTTAAAATAAATGAATACACATACACAAATGTTGCAGTCTTTCTCTCTGTCTCTTTCTCTGTCTTTCTCTCTGTCTCTCTCTCTCTGCCCCTCTGTGTGTGTGTGAGTGTGTGTGTGTGTGTCTGGAAACTCCAAGTCTACAACTACAACTGGTTAACTTGATGCTTAGAAACTTTTCCAATGAGACTTGCAGTAGTGTCTGCCTAAGAACTTTGGAGAGACAAGTTGCTGTCATATCTCTTGTACATGGGTTAACAGCCCAGTTTTAAATTACTTGACAAATTGAATAGATTGCTTCTCACTCATTTTATGGAATAATTTTTGGAAAATTATGAGCTCATAGGCTCATAATTTCCATCTTTGACCTGGACTAGTAATCATTACAGCTTTGGTTCTGTCCACTTTACACCCAGCATTGTTTCCTGCTTGTTGCTTCTTTTTTCTTGATCATTAAATGTTTAACCAGCCCTCTGAGTGACCTTGCTCCTACCATCCCAATCATACAAGCCTGCTCAGCCTCTGCCCTTCCTGGATCTTTCCACTAGTCTGGCCCAGGCAGTCTCTTAGCCTGTGTGGCCAGCCTGTCCTTTCTTCTTTGCCTTTGCAAACAACCCATGTCCCTGTGTTTATCTTTTCCCTCCTTTTTGGTGGTGAACCTATGGTATAGTACACATGCTGCAGCCAGCTGTTTGCTATCATGGAAAGCTCCAAAAGGTTCAGCATCACTGACCTAGGTAAGGATATGTCTGTGCTGTCTCACAACAGGTGGAAATAAAGTTTTAAAATAAACTAATAAAAACAGGAAACCAAGTCAGTAACAAACCAGCAGAACATGTGCCTGCACTCGTGGTGTTGGATTTCTAGTCTCTTGGACTTTGTGAGCCATAATGATTTTCATATAAAAATACATGTAGATGACATTTTAAAAATCCAGAATGAATGTTGTAATGATGTAACACTAATTATGAAAGTGGGTGTCACAGAGATTAATTTTTCTCCTCTACCAATATTCTTAGAAGCAGGCAAGTAAACAGAAAGTTGTTCATATTTGGCAGTAGTAAAGCTTATTAAGTAATATTATGATTCTTACAGTCTTGCTCCTATTTGAAAATAAAGTTCATTTGCAGGAGTCTCTGAGTTACTTCTTGTGTGCTCAGAGATAACTGAACGCCAGGATTTGAAAATTGTTAAGGTAATTTCAGGAAACTAAACATCTCCGAGTGACAAGAGCCAATTGTATATTTTCGCTTTTGCTTTACTGTTTTACCGAACAGCTTTCTCTTCACTCCATCTCTCCTTCCCTCCCTTCCTTCCAGTTCTGGGGACTGAACCTAAGACCTTTACACTAAGCTACATCCCCAGCTCTGTTTATTTATTTATTTTAGTTGGTTTTGTTTTGAGATAGGATTTTGCTAATTTCCTAAGCTGGGCTTGATTTTGCAACCCTTCCAGAATGCTGTGATTACAGACTCAGCCTGCTTTCTTGTTAGATGTGGTCACTTGCCTTCCCCAGTACTTGGTCCCCTAAACAAGGAAAGTGCCTCCTTCTTGACACAGGTGTCTTAGTTGCTTTATAGTTCAGATGTCCTCCAAGCAACTAGTCTAGTGCTAGGGAATAGAGTGACCTGCATATCACACTTCAGCAAAGCACAGCCAAGGACAAATTCCAAACTCTTTGCATAGATATTTTAGAAAGATTGTTTTTTTCTCTTGGATTGGATTTTATGGAGGTATACCTAAATTTGTTCTAAAAGAACTCTCTGTTTTAAAGAATTTCAAGGTAGATCTCTTTTAAACCAGTGAATGCATCTGTAAAGTCACCCTGTGTATAGCCCTTTGTATATCTGATTTTTCACCCAGTAGATTTGTTCAAAGGAATTTGATTGTAATTTGGTTAAAAAATGCATTTTCTTTGTAAAGGGCACTTTGAAAAGTGCTACATTAAGTAGATGGATTTGGACACATTGAAGTTATTAAATTTATAGCATACAAATATGCAGTAAATGACAACATCTCACAATGTACTATTGTACATGTATAAACAAGTTGAAAAATGACTAGAATCCCTTAATTCACTTTTTTCAGTGATGAGGATATGCTAAGCAAGTACTGTGTCACTGAGCTTTTTTCAGTGATGAGGATATGCTAAGCAAGTACTGTGTCACTGAGCTGCAGTCCCACCTGTCTTAATTATCTTTTAAAATCAGTGTAGAAATATCAACCCTAGGAAATGGAGATAAGAGAGAATTTCTTATGTACCTATTGTGTATCACATCCTAGCTTATTTTGTTATCAAGTGCTACTCAATGTAGAATTTCAAACTACTGGTTTTAAGGATTGAATTAACTGAATTTAAACAATCAGTATCCTCACTGGGGCAAGGATTTAGTGTGATAAGGTATATAAAGCATCTAGCCACATGCTAGTACAATAGTGAGCATTCAACAAGAACTAGTTGCTCATTGTATCTTACTCCATTTAATCCTGTGAAGTAGTCAGTGTACCTGTTTTACAGAGGAGGAGTCTATCTCAGAGTGATCCAGTAACATGAAGAAAAATTGTGGATGTTGCAGAGGCAGAATTTAGAACCAGGGTGTGCCTGGGCACTCTGATAAAACCTTTCCCAGCAGTTATTGTTCCAGGATGCCAGGATTATCGGTGCTGAGGTTTCCCTAGGATGAGAAAGACCACCACAGCTAGAGTGGCATCCCTTGCCGAAAGAAAGCTGCCCAGCCTATGACAGCAACAGATTCACAGTAAACTTCTATAGTTTAGAAAAACCTCAAAAGGGCCAATTTTAGCTGTCAGCTGTTTTTTAAAGTTACCTTTTTTTTGCACTGGATAGTAAATTCTGCACCATGTGGATAAATCTATGCTTTTTAAAAAATGTGCTTTTTAAAAAATGATTTATGAAACATGCCAAAACACCAGTTCTGCCAATACCTCTGCTCTGTAAATATCATCTGTGCAAAGATCAGCATCTAATGCCAGCTTAAGGAAATTTTAAGGAGAGTGCTCCTTTAGCAACCAGAAGGCAAGCCTCCAGGGTTGTGTTTGGGGAGGTTAGCGGGTAATTTTTTATACTAGAAGCTCTGGCCTTTCTCTTCCTATGACATGAGCGCAAGTGATGCTAGGCACTCTGAGTCTCTTGGCTCTTTCAGGGAGGCTGAATTTCATTATTGAGCAAATAGCCCTTTTGAGTGTGGCTTAAATTATAGCTTCTTTATGTCTTCAAGATGTTTTTCTGCTCCCTTTGCATATTGATTACATATGGGACAATGGTTGAAGTAGTAATAGTGAAAGAGTTCAATCATATTGGTCTTGAAACTAGAAAATCATTTTACTTGTATAGAATACTGGTTCACCATGTTGCAGTACTAGACAAACTGGTGCTCTGTAACCCATGGTACAGGTAGGATTTGATTCTTGTGATAGGCTGAGTCTCTTTTTCCTTTAGATAGACAATATATACCAAAGCGAAAATGTATGAAAACTTCTAGTTCCACAAATGTGATGAGCTTAATATAAAGATAGTAAAAAATAAGAATTGGGCTAAGTATTGTGGCATTTCCACTGCATTTTACTTCCTAACACTTAATCTAGTCAAAATATTTTCTTTCACTACACTGCTACCTTCCAAATAACTCAGATGCTTAAACTATATTCCACATCTAAATTTATATCTGCAATGAGGCACAGAGTGTGTGCATCAGATTCTACAAATGAAAGAAGCTCACCGCAGTGTACTGTTTTGGCTGTGGCAATCTAAGAAGCTGCACATCACCTCACTGAAGCCATTTTGTGTTCTTTCTCCAGGGTTCAGCAGATTCCTACACAAGCAGGCCATCTGATTCTGATGTCTCTTTGGAAGAGGACCGGGAAGCAATTCGGCAGGAGAGAGAACAGCAAGCAGCTATCCAGCTTGAGAGAGCAAAGGTGACTTTCTTCCCTTTTTTTGGTTCAGCTCTGGTATGTTCTCAGGAGCTGTCTGCTGCCCTTGCTCACATTTCTCTGAATACTCATTTTCTGATCGTCCTGCTAAGGCTCTGCATTACAAGGCTCTCTGGTCCACTCACCCAAGAGAGGGTTAGTAATATCCCCAAGTGGCCATTCTCCCTTTTATTTTTAGTTTAATGGTGAATTACTGGTCATTTTTCAGCTTATCAGTGTGGCAGTGTCAAGTTTGCCATGCCCATTGTTGGCAAAGAGCTTCCTCCTGTGCCAGTTTGTGCTCCTGCTTGGGGCCTCTTTTTGTCTCTTATAGGCCGTACTTGCTGTGTTGGTTCTTGTGTGCGTCTCTTTACATTTTAATCTCTCAATTCAGGTTCAATGTGAAGTTCAGAATTTTGCTTTAGTTTTTTTTTTTTTTTTTGAGATATGAGTGGAATGAGGAGGAGAGCCCTGTTCATCATGTCTAATTCAGGCTGGCTTTTCTTTTTCCTGGCAAGACAAGATATTTGTATTATGTAGGATCCTGTGGGCTTTCAGATTTGAGTCTGTTTAAAAGATATTTTTCTATTCTTCTGCCAACCCTTTTTTTTGTTGTTGCTTAATTCCTAGCACCTATTTCTTATTTCCCAAGGCAAGAGGATATCTATTACCATTTAAAATTAATAGCTTTTATGACCAGTGAATAAACTATCTTCACGTCTCTCCATCCCTCCCCAGTACTTTAGCAGGCAGTTCTTTGAGATTTTAGAAAGAACCACAGGAGAAGAACAGGCTAGTGGGAGTAAATCATTTTCAGAGTCATGTCTGCAGATTTCTTCCTATTGCCTAAGAATGTGAAGATTCCAGTGAAGATTTCTCTTTGCAAAGTGATTTCACTTACTGTCTGGTGCTATCAGTCATCTTATAATCCATTTCAATATGAAGAATCCTCCTTGCCCTTTCTGCCTCCCTCCATTTCTATTCTACGGTTGATTCTATCTCTAGTCCAAACCTGTAGCGTTTGCCGTGAAGACGAATGTGAGCTACTGTGGTGCCCTAGATGAGGATGTGCCTGTTCCGAGCACGGCCATCTCCTTTGATGCCAAGGACTTTCTGCATATTAAAGAGGTAAATATGTAAGGCATACTGTATCTCTCTACCTGCCAAAAAGCCAAAATTTCTAGGTGTTAGCTCTGAGCCAAACTCATCAGAGAGAGACCTGAGGAGCTGCCAACATAGTACCTCTTTTAATTTTCTGGGCCTTCCATAAGTATTCATTTTCACCAAGATTTAGAATCCTGAGATCATTGCCTGCATTATCACATACTTTTTACAACATTGAATCGTGGTCAACCTTTGAAATCATAGAATGGAATGAAAACAATTCTGTGGTCCTTTTTTTTTTTTTTTGTCCTATAGCATTACACTTTAAACCCAGGGCCTTGCACATGCTAAGCAGGCACTCTACCACCTAAGCCCTCCTCCTCCTCCTCTTCTCTTCTCTTCTCTTTCTTTTTTATTACAGCATTGGAGATTGAACCCAGAGCCTCATGCCTGCTAAGGTATATCCTCAGCCCTCCTGACCCATTTTTTAGTCACATTGCTCTGCCACAGAGCCATAGATCTGTCAGTCCAATTTACAGAAATGTAAATTTCGTGGCGTGGCACTACCTCAGAAGAGACTATTAACAAGAGATGTTGTAATTATGAACACTGAGCTATAGTCCTATGAGCTGTGATCTTGGAACCAACACAAGAATATATAGTCATTAAAGGAAAGTGTTAAGCTAAGAAAAGGACAGAAGACTCTGAGAAACAAAGAGCTTCAGGGCTTGGGCAATACAAGGAAGACTTATGGCTGAAGATCTAGGCAAATGGAATATTGATATAAAAAACAAGTACTCAGCATAGGTAGACTGACTTTCTACTTTGTGTCATACATATTGTGCTGGGCTTTGGAAGATCAGACATGAGGATCAGCTATAAGGATCACTGTACACATGGACAGGGAGCTCTGAGTTTAGTGGAAGGAACAGATAAACATACATGGTTTCCACAAGAGAAGATAAATTCAGTTGTAGAAACACTGGGTGGGTAGTGTGAGAACTCAAAGGAAAGAAAGGATCACTTGTTGATAGAAAGAAGATCAGGGGATTAGAAAGCCCTGTAAAGATAGAAGCCTAAAGAAGTCCAGGCCAGGACAAGGGGTAACATCAGGCACAAAGAATGGTTACAAGTGTTCTTTTAACAGAGACAGACAGATGTGACCAGCTTCACTTGTTAAAGTGTTAATTGTAATGGGCAAAGGAGCATTGCACAGGGTTGGCAAGACATGTCAAAGGCTGGATAGTTGCTGTAGCAGAAAGGAGTGTAGAGGAAGCAGTTTGAAGAGACAGTTAAGAACCATATACATGGATTTGGAGATTTCCCATGGATGGGACTACTGGGAAACGTGAGAATTAAACAGCAACATCCTCTTCTATTAACCCTATATGGCTTGCTTGGAAGGATAGAGGTTAGTAGCAGAGAAGGTAGAGAGGTAAGCAGATTTGTTACAGGACTGAATGTGTTTATGAATTTTGCTTTTGAGTACCCATATTTGGGGGATTGTGGAACTCCTCATAAAGATGATTGGAAGACCCTTAAGGCCAGAGGAGAGAAATTGTAATATGTTTTTGCTAAGTGCTTTGAGTTGAAAAGAAGAAAGGGCTCCACCCAGAGGAAGATATCATTAAGGCTGAAGGAACAGTTTTGTAATCTGGTGTACACTTTTGCTTTTCAGGATGAGAAAGATTCTATTTTCTATGCTGAGATATTGAACCCAGTATAATATTTTGAAAAGAAAAGACATCAAGTATAATATTTTTAAAGGACAACTCATAAAGTAAGGGGCTGGAGGAGAAAGGTGGAGACAGCATCTGGAGGATGAGCACAGGACTTAGGATGAGTTTGGAGCAAGGTCTTAGCTCTGAATTTCCTTGTTCTGCACAGTATTTTCCAGTGAGGCTAGAGGGTGTGCAAGGAAAGATGTTCCCATTCGGTGGTCTCCACTTGCTTTGCTAGGAGTGAGGGCTGAGAAATAGAATCTTAAAGGAAGAACAGTGAAGTGAAACCTGAGCATAGAGATGCCTGAAGACTGTAACCAACATAAACACACTTAATGCCACTGAGTCCACCTGTGCTTACTCCCTAGTCCAAAATGAGACAGTAGATAATTAGTTTTGAAAACTCCATCCTACAGTTCAGATTATAAGTATGGCATTATGGGATTGTGGAGATAGAAGCCAAACCAAGGAGAATGAGGAGACAGTGGGCACTAGGAAATGTGTTTAGCATGTGCTTCCTAAGAGGTTGACATTGACCAGACACAGTATGAAGTCAGAAGAGGTCTTCTTTCCAGATGGGAGTTATTGAAGCCCCTGGACCTGTTGACATTAACAACTGACAGAGGGGGAAATATGGGCACAGGGGTTCAGTTTTTGAGATTCAGGCCCTGAGTAGACCTTCATTATGACAGTTCAGAAAAAAGATGAGTGTGGGCACAGATAACTCAGAGCCTTGGTAATGAGAAAACTGCAGTCATTACCTTCATGACTTCTACTCTCTTGATGGCATGAAAAGTGATGATATCTACATTGACCAGTATGCCCTAGCGTCTTGATGGTTACTTTGACTGTGCCTCATTTGCATAAAAATGATCAAGCCACATTCATTAGTTGCCAAAAACATGTTACATGCATACTTGTTCACTCCGACATCCCAACCTTGTTCTATTTTATTGCTTTCCCATATTCTGCCAGTATTTTTTTCTTAATTACTATTATAATTATACATGCTTATGAAGCTCACTGTGATTATTTAATACGTGCATATAGTATACAGTAATCAAATCAGGGTAGTTAACATTTCCACCACACTAAATTCTTTTAAAAAGTTTTTGAATCAGATGTGATGGCTCACTCCTGTAATCCCAGCACTCAGGAGGCTGAGGCAAGAGGATTGTCATAAATTCAAGGCCAACTTGAGTTACATAGTGCCTAAAAAAACGTTTTTGATTAACACATTATAATCATATATTTGCTGAGTGTAATAATTCAGTCCATGTACACGATATGAATAAGTACTGACATCTGGGTGATTAGCATTTCCCCCACCTTGTTACTTTGTGTTTGGAGCCTTTAAGCTCCTCCCTGTCAGAATTCTAATTTGTCCTGTTGGTTGCTTTTGAATTCAAATGCTTGTTGATCAGGAACTTTGCATTTAGCTTGGAAGTTTGACATGTAGAATTGAGCTATTAATCCTGGGTAGGTGAGAGCCACTCATTTTTAGGTCTTTAAAGATCAGATTAACAAAATCTTAGAAAACATACTAATTATTTTAGGAAAATAAAAGCAAAAACATTGAAACAACACCAAGATGACCTTTCCAGAAAGCTGGAGGAAACTCCCAGCACATCAGTAATGCAAATGAACACATTTCTATAATTGGGTTGTAGCCTTTTTTTCACATTTGTCACTGAGGCCATTTCTTATGTGCCACTCTAAGTATTTTGTCAGTAATGAAAAAGCTTCAACCCAAAGGAAAGTGACAGTGATGCTTGTCCCATGAGTCAAACAATGACTGAATTAAGTTCTTGTATTTACATAGCAACTTTCTCCTCAGTAGCTCAAAGACTCACATGAGTCAGAATCTTGCTGTACTTGAGCTGTTTCTGGGAATTAAGTTAAACCATTTTGGGAAGTGTATTAACAGTTTTGGGAAACCCTTTAAGGTCACTTGGGTACCATTTAACAAATCAGTATTACAGGAGACTAACTTAATGTCAGGAAATAACTTAAGCCCTAGGAAACTATGACTCATGGTCTGTTTTGTCCCTACTGCAGTAAAATTTAAATTCCAAACCTATAGACCAATGCCTCTGAGAGGGTCTGCTCACCTTTTCTTAATTACCTGTTATTTTAGTCCTGTGTCCTGAAATAAAAGATGGGAAAAACTAAGACCTAGGTTGTTCAAGATTTTCTATTAGGCCAACTAACATTTCTTCAGGAGAGTCATATACCTCATGTCCTACATGCCTTGTGCAGGAACTGTGTGCATAATAAAGACCAAATCCAGCCCTGTCATTTTCTTTAGAGTGAGAAGCTCTTACTCAGAATTACTCAAACTTACTCAGAATTTCATGCTGTGATGATTCAATGAAATCATCCATTCTTCTTTCACATTATGTCAGTATCATAAGCACATAAATCGTATTTTCTCTGAACTAAGCAAAATGTCCTACATCTAGTCATTACATTTGACCCATAGATAGATAGATAGATAGATAGATAGATAGATAGATAGATAGATAGTTTTCTGACAAAGACAATAAAGGAAATTTTTGGAATCACCTCTTGACATTTTATAGGTTTGATACCTGTTTTCCAGAAATGACCTCGCTGAGCCTTCTTCCTAGGAGGCAGACGGCTTGGACTAAATTGCTTTCTACCTAGGATTCAGCAAACTAATAATTATAAATGCAGTGTAGTTGACCCATCACATAAGGCTCTATTGACAGAGTCTCATATCACATGGAGCTTTTTTGTGGCTCATGTTCCAGGTTTAGGTGAAATGTTAAGTAGGAATGTTGGAGTTCTTGCTAGCTTTGGGCCACTTGTAGATTATTCCAAAATTCTGCCTAAAAGTGTTTAATATGCTTATTCTTTGTAAGAATAGACTGGTTTCTTTTTATTCATATAGTAGGATGGGTCATAATTTTCAAATCTGTATTTTAAAGAATGTAGACTACAGACAGTATTTTAGATTTGTTTTGGTTTTTGAGATGGGATCTTACTATGTAGGTTAGGATGGCTTTGAATTTGCAGTCCTCCTGCCTCAGCCTCCCAAGTGCTAGGATTACAAATGTATGCCACCAAGCCTGTGAAATTTCTACCTGAAAGCTTTTGACAAATTTGAGACTATTATTAAGTGTGTTTCATCTGAGACATACCTGTCTTGCTTTCCAGAGTTCTGTTTATACTGATTCATATTTTGACTGATAAAATCTATTCCTTGATAGTTAACTAGGGCTTCTTTACATGGACCTAAGGAGTCTAAAAGTTAGGGCTCGACTTCAATAGATGTTGGAAAACTATAGCCTACAGGTCAGAGCTGGGCCAGTACCTTTGTTATAAAGAAAAGTTGTATTGTAACATAACCATGTTCACTTGTTTATGTGTGTCTGGCCAACTTTCACATTGGACAGCAGATTCAAGTAGTTGTGGCAGGGACCATATGGCCTGAAAAGCCTGAAGTATTTATTGTCAAAAGCTTTATAGAAAAGAAAGTGCAAAACCCAACTTCACTTTATGAGACTAAAATATGTGCTATAATGTTTAAAGTATACTATAATATCAGTAGTATTTATATATAATATAGACCATATTATATAGTAGTAGAGCATGTAAATAGTGTTTGGTTCTTCTAGTCTCTTAAGATTAATTACTAGCATGTGTGGATAAGTGAGTTAATATTGATAGTAGTTTTTTTTCTGCAATCCAGAAGTATAACAATGACTGGTGGATAGGAAGGCTCGTGAAAGAGGGCTGTGAGATTGGTTTCATCCCAAGCCCACTCAGACTGGAGAATATAAGGATTCAGCAGGAGCAGAAAAGAGGACGTTTTCACGGAGGGTAAGGTCCTTTCCTTTTCATAAGCTTTTGTTCAGTAGGAAAATTAAATGATATTTTAAAGTTGGCCTATTTATTATGTCAAAAATGTATGCTTTTTTATTTTGTGAAATGATAAAATGAAATTTCATAACAATAATAATAACAATAGTTAATATATTGTGTATCATTATCTTCGAGGTAGTCACTCGGACAAAAAAGATTATTACAAAGAAATAGATCACAGTACAAAACATTTTTCAGTTAAGAGAAACTAGTAGTATAAATGAATTAGCTCAATTTGCATATATATTAAAATTTTTTTGATGCAGCTGAATAGATAATTTAGGGGATTAAAACGAATGCTTATAAAGTAAAAGACACTTTTCTGTATACCAGGTGTTTCTGAGATGGGCAAAAAAAGGTTTTGGATTCCACTATCTCTGTATTGCGCTGATGCTGCACATCCCCGGGATGCACGTGAATTCCACCGTGGCCTCAGCAGATCCCCCTCAGAACATAGGCATTCCTCTGCGAGAGTCATGTAGGGCATTGTTTCTCAGCGCAGCCAGTGAAAGCCAGCCTGACCTGGCAGGATGGATTTTCTTGGTGCACTTTCAATGGCTATCTCCAGTGAGCACAGAAGGAGCTGGGGCATGGACAGGATGAGCAGTATCTTCTCTACCTGGGCTTCTCTTCCATCACTTTTGTAGCTTAGGCAAATCAGCATCTAGCAAACTACTAATGGACCTCAGAGAGCAGGTGGATAAAGGTCCTAGGAATGCAAGCCCAGCTTGAGAGAAGAGAATCCGAGACACTCTGAGCCTGCAAATACTGTGCTGCAGCCGGGGCTCAGGCATTGATTTCATGTGTTATAAGTTTTGAAAGCCATGAGTCTGTTCTTTCTATTGATTTTCAATTTTCACTTTTTGTTGGACTCTACTTAAAAAACTCTTCTCTTTAGGGTTCCTTTTGCCTTTGTGCTAATGGGAACCTTTTAAACATTAATAGAAAGTCATAATCCCATTTTTTGTTTTGTTTTTCATTCTGGAAATCAAATGCAGGGCCTCTTAAACTGTGCCACTGAATTACATGTGTAGCCTCCCACTTTTAATTATTACTCTTTTGTAGTATATAATATGTTTAAGCTATTAATTTATTAATCCTCTTTCTCATCCTTCTCTGCATATTTTGGCTTTCACACTCTTCCTTAAACATGCTGAGAGCTCATGGTTCTGTCTCAGGGACTTTACCTTTGCTGTTTTCTCAGACTGGGATTATTTCTTTCACATTTTCATCAGATTACCCCTTCATCTGGTTAAGATCTTTGTTAAATATCACCTTTCTAGTAATCCCTTTTTTGATAACAGTATGTAAAATTGTTGTACCCATCCACCTTCCCTCTACTTCCTGTCCCTTCCTGGACTGTTTTCTTTGTTGTGCCGATTACTCTTTTAAGTTTTATTTATTTACATATTTTCATAGCACTTATGTCTCCCACTAGAATATGATTCACTAAGGGAAAGAATTTTGTGTCCGGGCCCCACTACTATATTTCTGCCTTTTAAAATAGGGATACAAAAATCAGTATTTTAAATACAGATAATAAACAAATTATTATTTTAAACTTCTATCTTTACCATTATTATTATTATTGTTATTCAAAAGTGTTACTATATACATTTTTAACTCCATGGCAAGAGCAGCGATAATGCCAAGAACTCACAGGATCTTATTTTATTATTATACCAACCCTATGAGGTACAGTTAGCTTCTGTGTCTATAGATAGAGAAACTAAGACTCAAAGACTTACTATGATACACCAACATGCCCCATCTAGTAAGGGGCAAGGTAGGGATGAGAAATCAGATTTCTCTAACTATATAGACTTCTCTGAAGCACTGGAAGGGAAGGACTCTTGGGCAGTAGGAAGGTATGCTACCAAGGACTGCACAGGGCTTCGGGGAAACTTCCAAAGCACACATGAGCACACGTTGTGATTGACAGACTTCCTTTTTAGGTCACAAATAATGTTACTTGTGAACAACTTCTTTCTACCAACTCTTAATTCTTACTTCCTCATAATCATGCTTAAGAAGAAATTGTTCCTTCAGGCCTTACTGCTTGTTTTGAGCTGTGTTTGACCTCTGGCTGGCACATTGGTCACTGGTGTCGAGTAAGGAGGCAGTTCACAAGAACTTTCCTGCCAGGAATTCTTTTACTTAATTTCTGCGTTGAATAAGTGGAAGAGATACAATTGTGAAGTATTTTCATGCCCCTATCCTCCATTTTCTCTGAGAAATGAGGTCAAACAAAACATTGAAATAGATTCTTGAAGTTCCTCTCTAGCAGGATTTGGTGTGTTTTGAATTATTTAGAAGAATTAAGGCCAAAGAAAGCCTTATACTCTCAAGTTCTATTTTCAAAGAATCTGGGGAGTCTTAAGCTCCTTTCTGTATCCTAGGAAATCGAGTGGAAATTCTTCTTCAAGTCTTGGAGAAATGGTATCAGGGACATTTCGAGCAACTCCCACATCAACAGGTGAGGAGTTAGGTTAGTCTTTTTAATGAAATATTTTCCTTTTTAAATATTGGAACATGTGTGTGAGCATTTTGACTAATTTAGATATTAGTTATAGGGTTGATGTAAAGGTTTTTTATTTAATACCTCATTGTTCTTTTGCTGTCTATGGTATTTGATTTGAAGAGTACTTAATAAGTCAGATCATGATACCACTACTTTGAAAAATTGTATGTACCTCAGAAATAAGTAACTGTCCATTGTGTAACCTGATTTTCAACAAGTTCAGTACCCTGAGATCCCAACAGACTTAAAGATAGTGAGGATCATTAGAAAAAAAGAGCTGTGGACTCTGAAGCCACTGCTGTATTCAGTCTCCATGGGGAACTTTAGAATTGGGCTGACACAGCCTGAGCTGTGAGCATTGAGATGGGTGAAGCAGAGAGTGAGCCAGGGCCCGGATGACCTCGTGTCTATTTGGAGAACTGACAGCTAGAATTAGTGATAAAGACACAGTAGTGGATCTGAAGGGTATTTGTTGTGCCTGAAGGGTATAGTGTTCACCTCCCAGGAATTTTTCTTCCATCACCTTCCTGACTTCTGTAGAATAATCTTCTGGCCCAGAACTGATGCTGTAATAGGGTAACCGGCATTAGCAATTAAGAATGGCAGGTCCAAGGCTATGTTCATTCATGTCAAAACTGGATTGGCTCCCCAGCAGTTCTGAGTGAGTAGTTCTTGCTCATGGGAATCCTTCCTGATCTCCAGGCCTCTGAACCATACTGTACATCTGGGTGTTCCCCCAAATAGACAGGACCTGCTTGAATGATGACTTTCATCAGATATTAAGTTTTTCTTCATTTCCCTTTGCTGGACATTCAGGACATAGTAACTTTTCACTGTAAGAAACAGGAAAGAAGAGGAGTAAGTAACTGTTACTTGATTCAAAGTGTGAAAGCAGCATAGTAGAAAAAAATGTTATCAGCATTCTAGAAAATGGGCAAAAATGCCTAGCAACCTGCACAACTATCTCATGGTTCACCAATGTTATATATACAGAAAAACTAGGGACTGTGAGATGAGTCCTTTTTTGCTCAAATTGTTATCATTTTATTCTATCATATTTTATTTGTCTGTAGCCACACTCTATGATGTGATTAGCACAGGAGCCACTCATGGTCAATGGTTGGCTAAAAACTTCCAGTGTGGATATGAGTTCCTAACTAGCACCTCATCCCTGTCCCAGCTGAAATCAGGACAGATCATTTATACAGGAAGGAAGGAATCTGTTTCTCATATGTCTTCAAAAGTGGTGTGTCTGGAATGAAATAATAAAATAGTGTTCTGTAGAATGAGTGATAGGGAAGTGATGAGGATGATTACAAGGAAAAATGGGTACAGTTTTCCTTCTTTTAAACTCATGTACTATCATTTTCAGAGATTACATATTTTGATATGGCTTTCATTGTTGTCTTTTAGCAAAACAGAAGCAAAAAGTGGTAAGTCGTGTTTCCTTTTTAAACTTACTGTTAAGGTTCCTATACATATTTGCCTGCAAAGCTCTGCTTCAATGACCCAAATGTTCATAAAGTCTGAGCTTCCTCCTTGGGGGGACCCTTGGTAATCATGTATTGTTCTGCCTGAGAATTGTAAATGCTGCAGCTGCTGAGACAGTGTGCTCAACCTGACCTTGTGGCGCATGTCAAATCATCTTTTTCAGACGGAGCACATTCCTCCTTATGATGTTGTGCCATCAATGCGTCCAGTGGTGTTAGTGGGGCCGTCACTGAAAGGTTATGAGGTACAAAAACCATCTGTTACTCTTCTCTTGACCAAGAGACAGTCCTTTGGGTGCTTGCTCCTCCAGGGTTTGTACACATATAGAAAATCACGGAAGCTTAGTGTGAAGAGGATGGTGCTGTGAGGGCTTTTGTGGCCTTTGCCCCTCTTTCTTATACACCCCTCATCTTTTATGCTTTATACTGTTTAGAAATATCTCTCTCAAAACATTTGCAATGGGAAATTCTGGTAGAAGATTCACTCTGCATTAAATTCAAAGACTATATTTTATTTATCTCAACCTTTCCTGTTATTAGTAGAAACAATAGAAAACAAACAGTACAAGGGAATAGATGCATAGTCTTCCAGCAAACCTGAACCCTCAAAGTACAAACCAATCTCACCAGACTGGGTGCTTAACACAATGGCATGTTTTGCCAAAATTTTTTTGTCTTAATTATTTTTTAAGGACATTTAGGAAAAACCCCACTAAAAGCATTAGCAAATTCTGGAGATTAACCATGCAACAAGGAAAAGAGTAGAAACTTAAATGTATGACATTTCAGATGTTGCCGTTTGGGCTTTGTGCAAGAATAGGTAAAAATAGAGGGGAGGTGACATTTAAATATGAAGGTGGCTACCCTCCAGGGCACCAGTCCAACTGAGGCAGGACAATGTCTGACACACAGTAGGCACTTAGTATACCTTGGTTAAATGAATTAATGAACCTCTTGAGACAGATCTAGAATCCTATCTCTTTATTTTCCTCTGAGTTGGGAATATCAAAGTGATGGGCAGGATAGTGAACAGGAAAAATTCCTAGCAGCGAGCACAGACTAGCAGGAGAGCTGAGCCCAGGGCTGGCTTCAGGACTTCTCACTGCCCCTCAGTAGTGGCAAGCACAGCTCAGATGTGCCAAGGATGGCCAGGACTTGCTAGCCTATAATAAAGGAAGAGACAAAAGGAGTTCCTGTGGATCTGGTGAACACTGTGGGTTCACTCCTCAGTACTCTAGAGGAGAACCAAGCAGGGGTAGCAGCTACACTCAGTTATGCAAGATAAGCCTCCCCATGGGGGATAACTGGCTGTGATGATGAGGTCTCTGTTCAGTCTCAGTGCCTTTCCCTTCCACCCCTCTTACTTTTGACTTTTCTCTCTCTTTCTCTCTGCGTATTTGCCTCATTCTTTTTTTCTCACCTCTGCAAAGGTAACAGACATGATGCAGAAAGCCCTCTTTGATTTCCTGAAGCACAGGTTTGATGGGAGGTGAGACATAGATGTTTTGTATTTTTTATTTTCCTTTAACCAGACATGTATGATAAATTGATTTGTGAATCTATGTTCCAGTGGTGCTAGAAATCTTCTAATTAAAAGTTAACTCTGTACTGTTGTGAAGAATACAGAAAAACCCTGAAAATGTAAAGTATAGCATTGAATCACTAATGGGAAAAGGGCCTTGTCAAGGAAAATAATTAACTTGTTTTATTAAAATGTATTTGTCTTTACTTTCTCACTTATGAGTGAATTAGTACCAAAGTGGTTTTGATGAAATAATTAATTAAAATATGTTTTTCCAATGACTATGATGATTCACTGGTTATAATGAATATTATTTGAGAATTATATGTGTGTGTGTGTGATATGAATGTATAAAACACTGGGTTTCCTCAAAAGAAGAATCAAGAATAGTTTTCATCACAAACCTTTCAAAATGAATATTGCAGGAAATACTACTTATTTGGATGCTTTTTTTAAGAAATGAACTTGCTATTTTAGTTTTCAGAGGTTGGCTTCCTGTCATGGTTTTTCCTCTTTGGTTTTTTGAGACAGAGTTTCATTGTGTTGCCCAGATGGGTCTTAAACTTCTGGATACAAGTGTTCCTCCCACTTCAATCTTCCCAGAAGCTGGAACTTTAGGCACCTGCTACCACCCTGCTCCACTCACTGACTTTTGGTTTTGTTTTTTGTGACTCTCATTGTAATCCAGGACCTTATGCATGCTAGGCAAGCGCTCTACCACTGAGCTACATCCTAACCCAGAACTTGTTAGTTTAGAGGTCTGTTTTATGTGTATCCTCCTGTGATCCATCATCAGTATAGCCCAACCATCAAATAATTTTGTCATTTGAGTATTGTGAAAAATGTCTAGATGGAGTTTCTATGTTTTACAGAGAAATGGTCAAAAGTCCATAATGACAACACAGAGTATAAGTTCTCCCACAGGGCAGAATATACTCTATGTAAAAATAACTAAATGAAAAAAAAAACCCTGAACTTACAGAAAATGAAGAAAATTTAAATAATGTATATTCAGAAATCTGGGTAGTGCTATGCAATTTAGCACCTTAAATTGGCTAATTTTTCAAATTTAAATATATTCAGACAGATCTTAATAATAGCACTTTAAAGAAAAAATTAAACATAATGCTTTAAGAACAAATCATAATTAAATATAAGTAGCTATGTCTTTGTCTGTCAAAAGAAAAGCTTCCTGAATAATCATGTTAAAAATATTCATTAGGTTCTGGGACTATATATAAAGAAAATAAACTGAGATATTAGTTCTAATAATTGAAAATTTAGTTCAAGAAGAATGTTTCTATGACATTATTTGAATTCCTAAGTACATTAATATCAGCTAACCTGTTTTAATAAATTGGCTGTTTTAATAAATTTAATTTAATAACCTGTTCTAATAAATTTAATAAAATGTATAATGGTGTTAACTTACTGTAAAAGCTTATTGTTGCTTACTTAACATGTGTTCCTATCTGAGAAGAACAAAAGTTGGGGAGGAGAAAATTGGGTATAAATTTTGTGCCACCTGTTATTTGGAAGCCTTGGCTTGGTTATGACTTGGGGAGTCTCCTTACTGGAGAAAAAAATATACAGAGCCCAGAAGTAATGTGCACCTTTTCTCATATTTTATTGGTTAGAACTTGTTCAAATAGCCATACTTCATTGTAATGGAGTCTGGTAATTCCAATCTCACTGTCTGCCTGTAAATAAGAGGAAATAAATTGTGTTGAACCAATTTATTGTGGAAGAGCAGTCTCTTCCACAGTCATCTAGCAGACACAAAGGGCTTAAAAAGATTGGCATCTTTATCCTTTATTCTCTTTTTTTTTTTTAAAGAAGAAAGATAGAGAATGACCAGTTTAAAAGAAAACAAGTGAAAAGCACTGAATCATGGAATATTGGCATGGGAAGGAAAGGAAGTTCTTTAATTCTTAATCTTCCTTCTCCCACAACCATAATCAGATAGACAACCTATTTCTGTTTGAAAACTTCTGGGGATTCCCTTCCTAAAAATATGGAGAAACAACTGAACTCAGACTCTAACTTAATAGCTGTGGCCCTTGCTTCTGCCCTGTGATGGGCTCGCTGGGCTGTAACACTGACCCTCATGGAGCGCTGCAGGGATCGAAGGCAACTGACTTTCATGGCCTAGGCTTCAGTTCCTTCAGCTATGCTTGGTATCATTTGTTTTTAACTGTGTTGACTTCGCCTAAGGCCATTCTAACCAGAACCTCATGCTTTAGACCCCTCTTCGATCTGAACAAATCTCACTCTGTTATACAGCATCTGTTTGTGTTGAATTATCTTGGTCCCTGCATAACCAACCTATAAACAGCACTGTCATTAAAACTGTAAAAGTTAGAATTGACAAGAAAAAGAAAGGATTTTATATTTTAGTTTTTAAAAAGTGATTGGTTTAATTCCTGGCTTCAACAATGAAAAATCTTACATCTTTCTCAGGCCTAAAATCCAGAAAGAGGAAATTCATTTAATTTTAACAGCACAGATCTGTCTTGAATCAGTCATGTAGAATTGTCTACATCAATTACTGTAGACACACAATTAAAGTTTATTTAAATAGAAATAGAATTAAAACTTCAGTGTCAGGTGTTAGTTGGGTCTGATGACATGGCAGAAAATTTGAAGGAAGAATTTAGCAGCAGTAAAATTAGAGGCAGAGACTTAGCTGTGGAGAGGCCCTGTGTATGGCAGAGTAGGACAAATACTATATATATTTCAAATATTAAGCTAGTGCAGCAGAAAAACAATGAGTTCATTGGTGAGTATATGTGGAGACTTCAATAAGGAAGAAAAAAATTGACTGTCATCAATTCTCAGTGTCTTATGTGCCTTCTATGTGGGAAATAGCCTTACATTTTGAGCAGTGGCGACCTGCTGCATTGTGTTTTGCCAATTAATAAAAAAGGAAAAAAAACCAAGTAGTTTTTAATTGAAATTGTCCAAGAGAACAATTACACAGAAGGCTTTAGTGCAGTGGTACAATAAGTTCTACTGGAAACCTATTTAGTGGTTCATTGGTTGTGAATGCAGTAGGTTAAACAGAGTAATCCAAAGAACGTCCTCTTATAAGTTTTCAAAAAGAAAGCAAAAATGAATCTATTAACTGAGAAGATTTCCTTTTTAGAGCTTGGTGAGAAACCAATTCACTGAAGTAGACTAAGGTCTAATTGCTTGTATGATTTTATAAAGTATAATTGCTATTATAAAATCATAAACTTGGATGTTTGTTGTTACATTAAAAATTGAGTCAGTTTAGACCTACTTGTATAATTTTTGCTCCTGTAGCTGCTGTTGTGGGCCTAACCATGATACATGTGAGAAAAACAGAAGTTATAATACTAAGTATTTCCTGAGGGTCCTCTGTATATGTGACTATCAACATGTAGTAGTGCTACCTGCTTACAGACCATAACTCAGTGAGCTTGATAACCGGTCACAGTGGCACTCAAAGCCTGGTGAGGACATGGTGGGTGCCCATGGGCACAGAGCTTCCCTTTTCATTTAATACCATAAACATGCATGAAGATTGTGCTTTCTGATAAGATTTGTTCAGCTGGTCAGATCTACCATTCTTAGGCCAAACAGCAAGCAAACCAGTTGCAGAGGGGTGACCAATGCCAATCAATTCAGATTTGTTACTAAGAGTTGTTACTTTAGGCTTTTGACAACTGGATCAAATTAGAAATCAGCTCTATAGCATTTATTAGACACCTTGTAACTAACATGATCATGGCTTAAAATTCTAAATCTACAGGGATAGAATCTTACACTGATCGGAGCTTTTGTCCAGGGCAACAGTAATAAAATTAAAGAAAGATTACAAAAGAATTCAAAAGAGGAAAAGCTCTAAGAGTACAATTCAGAGAGATGCTAAGAGATGATATGAATTAAGAGTATTTACTATGCATTGAGAGTAGAGTATAAAGGAAACGGGAACAACTGATGCTATCACAAAGCACCCATAGTACATAAGAAAGAAAGCAACTTATAATTGCAGGCAAGTGGAAGAGCCAACAGAGACTTCTGTTTCATAATCAGTATCATTCTCATCATCTCCTCTATTTAAATACCACCTCATTAGTGGACACTCAAACACTCAAGATAATTGAATGCTTTTAAGCCAAACTTGAATGTTTACATGAATACATTACATTTTTATTACATCATGTTTGACCTAACTCACACTCCTCCCATCATATACAAATTTTATCAACTCTGGGGATAGGAGACTTTATTGCAAATTGCTTTTTTAGGACAGCATATAAAAAAATTGTATTTTTCAAGTCTTCAAATCCCCAATAATTGTCTTATTTACATTTTTAGGTGTCTGTTGACATAGGACAGTGAGAATAATTACTTAAGAAAGCACTCTTGTTAGGTCCTAACTGCAACCCTAGGAGATTGTTATGATGCAACAGCTGTCATTATTTTATTAATTAGGGTACCTAGGTTCAAAAGATGTCATGACTTGTACATGATCATGCAACCACCAAGAGAAAGAGCCAGGGAACATTCATTCAGGTCCTCCTGGGCTGTTCATCCCTGTTCTCAGTGTACCATTCTATTCTTTGTAACACTTTCCCTACAAATACTAGGAGTTATTTTTTAAAGGCAAACTGATTGGGCTGCATATTAGAAGTAATAAAGAGAGAGAGGGATTTCATGGTTGTTATGTTACCAACATGAAAATACTAATTATTTTTGAGTCATAACTGAAAGTAATATCTAGCAGAAGAAAGTCATAGAAAACTAACACTCATGCTATGATGGATTGCAGCAGTTAAGATGAATTCCAAAATAAAAACAATTGGGAGTCAGATTCACTGAACGTAGAGAATACAAATTCAGTGGTTAGATTCAGTGTTAACCTCATAGGGAAATTTGATTCAGTTCTCATCAAGTTTGGTTTGTGACCAGAATTATGGAAAGAATTAAGTTGGTGAGCCAAGGTTTTTTGTAAGTTTTTCTAGTTTTCAAGGACTTTTGCTACTACACCCAGTCTTCTGGAGAACTAAACTATTAGCCTTGTAACTGCCAACATATAACTACTTATTTCACAGAAAAGTTTCCAGGAAACTATAGAGGTAGATATTGAGCAAGATGCTGCCAGAGCTCAAAGACAGTAGGGAGTTTGTAAGTTATATGTATTATATAAAATATGTATATTATAAAAAATTTTGGGTTCAGGGGTCTGATTTTGATAATAGTAAACATCTTTAGAAGAGAAACTCCTACTTTGTCTTATTGAAGGATTTGTAGGACTCTTTTTCCTGAGCTGCACATCATACATGTATATTTTTATTAAAAAAAATAATTTGTATTAGCAAATGAACTTGTGTTTTTATTGGACAATAAAGCAGAAAAAAAGAGAACAATTTATTGGCCAGACTTTTTTTCTTTGTTTTTAATATGCTAAGCCTTTTTTTACTGTATTTTCAAAAACTTTTGTTGTTTTAAAATGGTGTTATAGAAATGCTTTTATAATAGACTTAGAGATTTATAAAGGAGTGTGCATCTGCTAGTGATCCCTTCAAATTTTTAGAACAAAAAGTGTTTGGCTTGTGTAGAATTAGGGAATTTAATTTTCACTTAGAATAGAATCTTTGGACCTACCAAAAATATTCTAGAAGGTTGAACTCTGTCCCTAAAAGAACTCACTTGTCTCCAGTCGTTATAGTTGGACCATTCTGGAACATGAGAGTATGTTTCTACCCAGCAACTCCATTCTTAACACAAGACACCCAGAAGCACAATAAACACACAAACACTATTCTGTAAAGAAAAGGAGCCGCCTGTGAGCTTTTGTGCCTCAAAGCTGCATTTGACAGCTGAGTAAAGGAGACTTAGATGTGGGGTTCACTGAACTTCAACCTGACTTAGGTCCTGATCATCTCAAGGCCAAGGTTACGTGTCTGCACTTGATGGCATGGTTTATATCTAAGGATTCAAGGTTCAGTTCAGAAGAAAACTGAACTGAAAGAGAATTAGGGAGTCAGATGACTACGTTGGCCTGATTCCCAGGGAACTAGTTTAAACCCTTGTTGCATGTAGAACCCTGTGGAACTTTCTGCCTCAGTTTCCTCCTTCGTAAAAATGAGGAAGTTGTTCCATCAGTGTTTTCCAACATATTTTAGCCATTGAACAAATTTTTGCAATGAAATTATGTATAAACCCTAAAGCAAAAAACAGGAATTCAGAGGTGTTTGGCCTTGATGGTGGTAAAACTGGAGTCTGCCAACTGGTTCTCCGAATGATCCCTGAGGTATTTCTTCAGAATTCTTGGTTTTTGCAGAGAACAATTTAAGGTTGCATCAAGTAGTTATCAGTTATAACTCCACTCCCTTCCCTGCACCAGCCCCAAAGGAGTTTAAACATGGAAGAGAATGGGTGTACTTGTACTGTGTAAAAGGAAAGGGGTGCTACTTTCCTTGTCTTCTTTCTGGCAATTCTGCCAAACTGCAAAGATAAGGATAGAGAAGGGCCTGTTGATGGCAGTAACTGGCTGAGGAAAGCAACTTTGTATTTACAGGTAGATTATAGATGGAAGTTAAGCAATCTCAGTTTAAAATAAAGTTGTTAAAATGTTAAGTTTCAGGTGCTCTCAATTGATAAATAATCCAGATAGACTCCTTTCTCCTTTCACTTACTATGTTTTTATTCTTTTCTTACATGACTGCAGGAAATATCCTAATTTACTACAATTCTGGTAGCATACTCACTTTGACCTCATACTGTCTTATTACTGCCCGTCATAAACATTCAAAATCATATGGGAATGTGCTGCAGAATCTTATGCCTACAGAAAAGAAACCATTTTCTCACAGTCTAACAAGTAAAGCTTCCCTTTGGGCCTGTAGAGAAATGATTCATGTGTCATAAATTAACTATTAATGAGTTAATTGTCCTTGATCAAAATGAAGAAGATTTCTCCCCTTAGCTAGCAGCATTGAAATGCTGGGGCAGAGTCTTTGGGTTCTGAAGGTCTTGTGTAAGAGGAAATCACTGTGATTTGTAAGAATTTGTATTGTTGCTTCCTAGAAACAGCATGGTTTATTCATATGTTTTGATTCCCTCCCAGTGTGGTGTAGTGTGTATTATAAGGGGACTTTGGCAAGGCAGGCCATAATGGAGGTAAAGCATTTTTACTGGAGTAGTTTTTCAGTTAAATAGCCAAAATCTTTCCTCCATTCTGCTCTGTTTGTGTTTTAATATTAGCCAAAGCCTGTTTAAAATACTTGTGGCTAATGCCTGCTATACTGTGGTTCCGCTGTAATATGTAAAGTGGTTATTAACTACTGTTACTTAATAAATTACTTGCAGAGCCACATAACATTTTTACTGGCTTGTTCTCTTCTGTGTTTCTATTCATAGGATATCAATAACGAGAGTGACAGCTGACATTTCTCTTGCTAAGAGGTCTGTCCTAAATAATCCCAGCAAGAGAGCAATAATTGAACGTTCGAACACCCGGTCCAGCTTAGGTAAGATGTACAAAAGTGGTACTTTCAGATCGGTATGACACATGGGACATTTATGAATGTCTTCCCAATTTGTTTTTTGATCTGAATGGGAAGTGCTAGATAACTAAAGAGAATTCTAGCATGAACATAAAGAGAGCAGAATCCTGGAGCAATCACAGTGTCTCTGTCTCTCCCTCTGCCTCTCCCTCTGCCTCTCCCTCTGCCTCTGCCTCTGCCTCTGCCTCTGCCCTCTCTCTCCCTCTGCCTCTCCCTCTGCCTCTCCCTCTCCCTCTGCCTCTCCCTCTGCCTCTGCCTCTGCCTCTGCCTCTGCCTCTGCTCTCCCTCTCCCTCTGCCTCTCCCTCTGCCTCTCCCTCTCCCTCTGCCTCTCCCTCTGCCTCTCCCTCTGCCTCTCTCCCTCCCTTCCTCTGTTCCTCTGCTCTCTGCCCTAACCCCACTCAGTTAGCTAATTAGTAGTCTGGTGGGAAGAATCCTCAAGGGGCTCTCCTAGCTACTTATTTCCTAACCACATGAAACCACTCATCTCCAATTTGCCTAAGCTTCTCAATGAGGCACATGATATCTGTCATACCTAAGTCACAGCTGACATGAAAGTAAATGAGGTGTTTAACTTTCTCAGATCTTTAGAAGAGCTAACTAGATAATGATATTCTTAGTGTTGTTTCAATTACTAGTTGGTGGTATACAGAATAGTCACACCTTTAATTGACTATTACAACCACCGTTAATAACATGCAGGGAATTTAAACATGTCTTGTTTTAGGCTAATAATCCAAAGTCATCCTAAAATTCACCATGACAGAGAAAAAAAGGGTTTGAATGAGCAGGGTATGGACAGTGAGAGCATGAATCATACTACTCATTCTGAAAGCCTATTCATGGACTCTGCAATTGGCAAAAGAGAAGTAGAATCCTTCCTAAGAATCTCCTTTGCTTTGACATTGTGAGGGCAACTTGTTTTAATTAGAAAAGGTTGCTACATTTTTAAAAGAACTACTGAAATGGGCTCTATAGATGAGGCAAAACTTTAAAAAGTGACTTTCCAAAATAGAGTGCATGCTGTAATATCTCATCAAGGGTTCACTGAAGAGTGTGCCTTGATCCTGCTTCAGGGATTATGCAAGTGGACAGAGAATACAAAGCAGCATTTCTTTCTACATTGCTGCTATAAAATTGGCTCATACTAATTGCTGATAAATATGTATAGGATGTTTGCTTTGTGGAGAAATGCTCCATTTACTAAATGCAATGATTGTCAATGTTTGTGAAGGATAGAGTAATGGTTCTTTCTTTATAACTATGTTAAGAGCCTTCCATAGGGTGAAACATTCTTATAAAGACAGTAATTTTGCCTATATCAGGTGATCATGGCAGTATTGGTGATGAATCAGATTATATAACTGAGTAAAGTCAAGTCTCATGAGTGGTAAGGACCTTAAGTTAAATTGAGGATTTCTTAAATAAATATCTGTTCTCTGTCCTACCTTATGCCATCCTTTTGACCCCTCAAGGTATCCTTGAGCCACTCTTTACTCTGATTTATGGAAATTAAAAAACACTGAAAAGGGTAAGTGAAGATGCCTCGCTGCTTTAACCATTTGCACTGCCAAGAGGTTTTATGAATATTCCCTTAAATCAGTCCTTATAATCTAGTCACTTGTCATCCACCTCAGTGGGGTGGGTTTTTAGGTCACTGATTTTTACCTTTATTCTGCAAAGTCATATACTCACACCATTGGGGTTAATGATAGTCTGTTGTAGTAACTACTATATGCATTGCATGTTATTGGCTTGTAAATGTGTATTTGTAGATTCCTTCATCCAGTGTTTACTGAACACTCATTATGTGCCCTGCATTATGCTAGACTCAGGAAATGCAGGCATAAATAACCAAAACAAAAAGAAAGAAGAGACAGGTGGTAAAAGATACTCCAGGATGATGAAATTACAACAATCAAAGGGATAAGAAGAGGGGTAGGGTTAAGAGGTGTGTCAGAAGATGTCAGAAGAGGTACATTTGAGCTGGTTCTTCAAGGCACACAGGAATGTACAAAAATGGGAAGGAGTGGTAGAGAAGGGGAAGTAAGCAAGGTTCAACAAGATGCAATATGTTATGTACCAATACCTCACAATGATTCATTATGTGTTGTAATCATATATTATAGACAAAAAGAATCGCATGACTAAGAAACAACTAGATTTGTACATAGCAGGCTTAGGAAAGGAGAGTAGGAGTGCAAAGAAGAAACTGAAAAATCAGATTGAAGCCAATTTGTTAGGGCTCTAGTATACCTTGCTAAAGAGAGTATATTGGTTAATTTTCTCTCGTTGCTGAGACAAAATGCCTAATGCCCAAAATTAAGGAAGGAAAAGTTTATTTAGCTCACAGTGCGTAAAGGTTTCAGGTCATAATCGCTGGCTTCAAGGCAGGGTGGCATGGCAGAGGGGCAGCAGTTCAAGGTGGCAGAAGACTGCAAAAGCAATAAAAGCATAAAGGAGGAGAACAAGCCTTTTTTTTCTGTCTTACATTGTAAGCAAGCTATACACACATGCGCACGCGTGTGCACATACACACTCACAGATAGCACGCCATCTCTATGCCCTCCTCCTGCACACTGTGAGGGTAAGGATGTTTACAAATGAGGACCCTGGCCCCCTACTCAGTCCCTTGGTTAAACTCCTAAGCTTTCCAAGTTGACACAGTATATCAATCATTACACAGAATGTTACAATGCATTCTATGAAATGTTTATAATGTATTGATAGTTGTTAAATTGAAAATTTTTCCAAAGTCAAATGAGTTTGGAAATGATGAGGTAAACAGTTGACAGTTTTTTTTTCCACAAGACTTCTTAAAGCCTTTAAGCTAGAAAGCCTAATTACACATTTGAAATTCCAAAAGAAGCTATTCCAATATGAAGCATCTCCTTTATATAAAACCCCTTTCTTTCATAGGAAGTCACATGAGGTTACTATTCCAGGATATTCATTTTGTGAAACATTGCCATGGGCCAAAGAAGCAACTACAATATTTAAGTGTGGGAGAAATATGAACAGATTTGGTTGTAGGGGAGATCATTAGATGCTGGAGGTGTGGGCCCAGATAACTCATGATCTGGTTACAGAAGTATTTATCAAGGGTCGCCAGTGTCATAGCCTAGCTGTCTAGATATCCATTTGCTTGGAATAAGTTTACAAAAACCTCCATTGGTAGGCCTCTGAGAATCAGGTGACCAAGGTTGTTTGGTTTAGTTGAGGTTATTTTTTCCTTTATGAAAATGAACTACATAGATAAAAATGCATTTTCTTCCTCATACCTATAATTTACTTATTAAATTCTCTGTACGTGTTATCCAACTGTGGGGCTCGCCCCCGTGTGTAGCTTGGCCCTCCTGCCTTGCCAGAATGTCCGTTGCCCATAGATTGCATGGTGGCTAACAGTAGATGTGCCTGCCTTCTTCTGTCAGGAACCACACAGAAGTTTGTCACTGACCAGAGTTACATGGCCCAGATATTTCCAGGTTATTTAGACAGAGACTCAGAGTATCTTAGGGTTCTCGTATTAGGGCCGTCCAGTTTGCATCACTGCCTTTCTGCTGCTTCAGAAAATCTATTATATTCAGATTTGAGGTTAAAATAATAGAGACCTCTGGTACAGTGCTGGCCAGAATTTCCTTAAACTAAATGGCAGGTTAATAAAAACAATAAATAGAGCACATAACCCGTCATCCCAAGGCTGAAACTTCATATGGTAAAAATTGACTTTATTTTCCAAATTTCTTAAGAAAATTTTCCTTTTTAAAAAGTGTTTCGGACATACCAGATAAATGCATTTTTATCCATTTGTTGCTAGCAAATGTAGAATATAGTTTCAGAAAAATTTGTTGAATAAGCCTACTTGTCCTTAAGTTGGTAGCTTCAGAGCTAGTCATCTGGCAAAGCAACATACAGTCATTCTGGCCTTTGGTATTAGGTATGAAAAATTATAGGTATGTTGGATTTCTACATTCATAGTGTTTACTGTGCAGTATGCACTAAACATCAGCAATTTTATGGGAAATAAGAATAAAGCTCCTCTCATATAGTTACATGGTAATTGAATATTCATGTTCTTATATTACCTGCCAGTCCTTTTGATTTAAGAAAGAATAGATTTTGTTGTTGTTGTTGGGTGATATAAACTTGAATTTTTACTGGATAGGCAAAGCAAATCATGGGATGCTGGCACAAACCCTTTCTTATGAGGCTATTTGGAGTACCTTTTCTCTAGGCCATCTTTGATATAATTTAAGTAATTTTTTCTGCTCTGTGTACTTTGGACTGGATACAGCTTTGTTAACCATAAAAACAAGTTTAGGAATAAAATAACAATCATTTTACCTGAAAATAAAATAGTATAGTTCAACTCTGGGGAATTATCCAATAAATCAGGTGATTTACAAAATACATAAAGTGTATTTTGATGTTTAGTGCATAAAAGACTATATATTACACAAAGCCATAGAATATTTTTATCATGTTTCCTTTTTTAAAAAAATAGCTGGATTACTTCAGCCATTTGAAAAGAACTAGAATTTTTGTTGGACAAAACTCATGCATAGATTCCAGTTACTTGGCTATTATAGCCAGCCAAATATATTTGCAACTAGATGCAATGCAGCATTTTAATATAATTAACCCTTAGTTGTTTGTTCTTTTAATATTATGCATAAATATGCCTTAGAAAATCCTGCTGACTGTAATACTTAAATTCAGCTAGACTTAATAATATGTTAATTGTAATAGAACACTTAGAACAATTAGTCAGGGTCATAAAAATGTGCATAATTGTCAGTGCAAGTTGGCCTTTTAAAATATATAAATATACAAAATACTAATACATAGCTTTTTGATGGATAGAAATATTTTCATATAATTTGCTTCCTCTGTAATGTTACATTTCATGTGCACTTTAATTTTTTCCTAAATGTCTCAGATTAATGGAAGTTCTTTAGAACAAAGCAACAATCAAAAATAACAGAAAAGAATCACCATAGCTATATAAATAGCTAAATATTAGGTTGAATATAGAAGACGATAATCAACAGAACTACCTCAAGTTTTTCCACCAACTCTGGTTGTATGCAAAATTCAACCTATTTCTTACCTTTAGAAAAGATCTTAAATTAGGCCTATACAAATTCAAAACTTTTTTTTGTTTTGTAGACAAACATATCTGAAAGGTGTTCTGTTTCTTTTTAATATAAACCGTAATTAATGAGATTAACCAGTACCTTTTATTGCTTTTCCTTTTAGCGGAAGTACAAAGTGAAATTGAAAGAATCTTTGAGTTGGCGAGATCTTTGCAACTAGTTGTTCTTGATGCTGACACCATCAATCACCCAGCACAGCTGATAAAGACCTCCTTAGCACCAATTATTGTTCATGTCAAAGTCTCATCCCCAAAGGTAATTAATTAATTTCAAAGGTAATTAACTTCTGTCTTAAGGATTAGAAATGCATTTCTTTTGAAATATTTATTGTTGTGTTCTTACTAAGATTCTGTTAGTATGTTTTAAAATGGTGTTCAGGTTCTAGGAAATTTTGGGATAGCAAATAAAAAATAGTCTATTCTGGGCTGGGGATTTAGCTCAGCAGCATAAGCACCTGCCTTGCATGCACACGATTGTGAGTTCAATCCCTAGTACCGATAAAAAAAAATAGTCTATTCCTTCAAGAAACTTACTATTTTGTTACCAAACCAGGTAGTTAGAAAGTATATAGTAGAAACAGAAAATTAACAAAAGTGAGGAAAAGTAGGCTCTGACTTTCCATAGACCATACGGTCTATCTTGCTTAATTTCTTGGATAATACTGATACTTAAATAAGCTGTTTTCTCTCCCCATTTGGGAGAACATATGGCTCAAGAATAGTGCCTATATTAACATACATAATGTGAATTGTCATGTAAACATCTCGTGGAAGTATTACAGACCTTAACATTTGTGCATAGCTTGGGTGCTTTGAGGAATATGCTTCTGCTGGGATAAGCACAATTTGTGATGGATCAATGTAGCGTATACAACTAGGGGAGAGAAAAATATTAGTAAGACCATCCCAGATTTGTCTCTTGATTTGAATGTCCTTTTATTTTTAAAAAGTGATGTTCTTAAATGTTAAATGAATCAGACACTCAAGTTTAAATATCAGATGCTTTCTCTTACATGAAAAACCTGGAAGAAAAATAAAGAACAAAATGAAAGATAATAGGAAGTAGAAGATAGATCATTCTCAGAGGGAGAGGGGATCAAGAGATGGAGGGAGAGCAGGGAAGGGATAGAGGATGAAAAAAAGGGATTGGGATGTGGGAATTATATATAGGTAGCAATTCCACACAAGGCTTGTAAACATTATGTACCACTAGCATGCCCCCCACGGAAAACAGGAAGAGAAGAGATGCGGGAAGGGAGGAGAGAAAATTAGGGGATGAAAAGGAATTGGGATGTGTTGTTTACATGTGCCAGCTTCCCACAAGGAATGTAAACATTATGTACTATACACATGTACCTAGTAAACTAAAAAAGAAAAAAAGTTAACATGAAGCAGATAACTCCAGTGAAGTATTACCTTAATAATCAGTTTCCTTTTAGTGCCTTCTAGTATATATTTTATTTGCCTAAATTCAAACCCTAACCCTTTCTAGGGTAGAGAAAGTCTGAAGAAGCTATGTCTTCTCTAAATCTGAGATCTTCAGCCTTCCATCTCTTTAGGCACTGCTTACGTGCAGTAAACTTGGGAATCTTGATTTTGGGACTCAATAGAATGCCTTGGTCAGCCCAAGGTCTCCTTGACCCTGAGCTTCTGGGAACTCAAGCTTCCTCTGCCACAGTGGAGAAGTCAGCCCCTCCTGCTGCTCCAGTCACTATAAAGCGCCCTAAAGTGCGGGACCAGGGGCGCACATCAGCTGGTGAGCTCAGGTTAGCCCTATTTCAGCTAGCAGAAATATTAAATAAAAGGAGAGGATATGGCCAAATACACTTGCAACAGTGACCAAAAGACAGATATATCAATTTAAGTATAAGATTATACCAATGCAAATATTTTGCCTAGCTTTCTAATTATGAAACAGTCTGATTAAAGTAAAATTAAACTAAAGTGTCTCATTAACTGTAGTTGACAAAAATAGCTGAATAAATGACTTTGATATTTATCTAACATGGAGTTGGTGAGCCAAAGTATTACTCAACCGAATAATAAAATATTACTCAATGTAAGTGGCCTGGTATAAACCAGTTCCTCCACTTTGGTAAGACTTTCTTTAAAATGTCAAGGAGATTTCAAAATCTAAAATGGGAACTCAGAATCTCACCAGCACCACGGGTAGACCTAGGAAAGGATGAACATACCAAGTCCACTACACTGAAAGCCAGTGTAAATAGGTAGCATCGTTCTAGAGTTTATACAGTACTTGATTGCTCCCATTGTATTTCCCCTTTACTAATTCTCAGGACTGAAGAGACTATTAAAAAGTTCCTGGTTTGTTTGCTTTTTTCAACTCAGGCTCATGTCTTCTTCTATCAGGTTTTACAGCGGTTGATTAAATCTAGAGGAAAATCCCAAAGTAAACACTTGAATGTGCAATTGGTGGCAGCTGATAAACTTGCACAATGCCCTCCTGTGAGTATAATCATTTTTGTCTTAATTATTCTTACCTAGTTAGAAATGGGTTGTTTTCTCCCTTCATATAAGCAGTGTTATTTTGATTATTGAATGATGGTGATGATGGTGTGTTGTCATAAATCTAAAGGATTTCTTGGAATAAGTTGTGGCTGTCATGTAGTTTGTGCTCAAGCATCCAGAAGAGGATGGTGGCTGCCTTGTAATAAGAAATAAGTGTGGTGGCTGATACCTGCTTTCCTTCCGGTTGTTGCCATTATGTTACAAACACTCTGGAAAGCATTTAGCATGCAGCATCCAGCTATGTGAACACTTTTTAAAATGAGAGGAACAGAATAAAACACACCAATTTGATTTTCCTTTAACTTTTCTGCCAGAAGGTTCTAGCAGAAGTTCTCTAGCAGGAGTTTATGATATTGAAAGTCAAGAATTGATTGGAACTAGAGGAGCCTTGTGGTTATAGCAAATGAAAGGGTTAGGATTGAGGTTGAGTAAGATGAAAAATTATATTATAAAAACATTGTCCTGGTGCTATTTCCAGAAAACAACTGCTGCATAGGAAGGCAAGCAGTGGCAGGATGGAATTTGGGTGAGAAGATTGCTGTCACAGGGCACTGGGTCACTGGTGACCAGTGAATTCCTCTAGTTATTTAACTTACTATTTCTGCTTATGTATCTCTAGCAGAAGTGTATAACTATATTTTTTACTCAATTGATTCACTAGATTCTTTTATATGTTTGTATAAGGATCATTTATGTCCTATGGAAGCATAAAATCCAATTCAGATGTTTAGAGAGGCAAACAGTGTGACCATTAAAAGCATAGAATCTGGAGCCAGATGCCCAGGTTCAAGTCCACACTGACTACTTGTGTAATCTTGGGCAAGTATCTGCTACATGGGGTTGGTATAAAAATTCAGTGAATGAATTTTTGATGAAGCTCTTAATAATGCCTGGTGCCAGTATACACACTTTCTGGTGTTTCTGTTCTGTTGTCATTGTCTGGTGTACTTTGCACCATACCATATCTGGTTGGTTAGAGTCTGTTAGAACCTCTGCCTCCTGGTTCACTCTTGTGTCTCACTTTCCTGTCTCAATGGTCCCATAGTAGATATTTGTTGAGTGAGTAAATAAAGAATGTACAGGAAGGAGTGTAATAATGCATTCTTTTATTATTTATGATAGGCCTGGTGGTATACTGGATACTTTACATTGGATATGTATAATCCTCACAATAGTCAATGTAATCCTCATTTTATAGCTGAAGTAACTGCAAACAAGAAGGTTAAATAATTTCATATGGCAAATTAGGATTAGATCTAGATCTATCTCAGCCAATTTCTTCTCCTTCCAACCCTATGCACCATTCTCTCTCTCCCTCCCTCCTCTCTCTCTTCTCTCTTTCTTCTTTCTTCTCTCTCTCTCTCTCTCTCATATTTAGTCACCCACCCTGCAAATAATTTGAATACCTTAGATTCTGGAGTTTTATGTTAAGAGCTTTAATGTCACATCACCTACTAATGATGTGTACTTAAACAGTAGAAAGTTTAATTAAAGCACTTAATGAAAATAAAAAAATATATATCCCTGCCTTTGAACCTACAGTGCTTCACAGTAATGGAAAATAATCTTTATGGTCCAACTACCAAAAGCCAGGAACTATGCTGTTATGTCCAGTTTTTAGGCCAATTTTATATCAGTTTTATATTCTGGGAAATGGGCATCCAATAATAGAAGTATGGGGATTTACTGGAAAAATGCCTTTTCTTTTTATGAAAATGAGCCTAATTAACATTTAGTCTAATAATTACTAGAGCAGATACTTGTGCCACATTAAAATTGAGTTACTTTAGCTCCAGGATAGGTTAATCATTGAGTAGTTGTAAATTTAGTATGAATTATAACCTCTAAAATAGCTGGGACGAGAAAAACATGTGCTTACTTAAATATGAGTAATACTGTGAGTTACTTTAGGACTTGTCCCCAGGTTAGGAATCTTAAACAGCCACATGCACTTGGAAGACAGCCTTTCCCTATCGTTATCTTAGCAGGATAAATACATCTTTGTTTCATGTAACTGGTCAGATAACCTGGCATTTTAACCAAGCAGTCTGAATAAGTAAGGTTATTTTATACTTAACATTTTCTAAACATTTGATATTGCTTGAATAGCATTTGTAATGTTCTTATTTTGGTACACACGAAGAAATCTTCAGATTATGAAAGCCAGAAGCAATTTAAAAATGTGTCTGCATTTGTTGCTTTACTTCAAGACTATAATTATAATTGCCATCCAAAGATTGGTGATCACTGTATCATTTTAGTTCCTTTAGGAGAGTCTGCCACTTGCTTAATTGGCCACTGCATCTCCAGCCTGAAAAGTCAGCAGATTTCACTGGTGATATCTCATATTGCAAAGAAATGAAAGGCAATGGTTTTTTGGAAAGGAAAGACTAAAAGAAAACTGGAAAATGTTAACTCTATAGGCAAGAGAATGAATCCTAGTTACATAGACTACCAGAGTAAAAAGGGACCTTAAGGAATACTCAATATAGTATCTTCTAGCATGAGTTCTTTACAGTGCAGGTTTAATGTGATAACAGCAAATTGTATGAGGAGAGTCCTAGTACCAAATAGGTCTGAGAAAACACTTATGCAGACAAACATATTCTCATTTCTTTACTGCAGAATCCTGGCTGCATTGCTGTGCTTGTACATTTCCAGTAAGATAGGACACGCAGTGTGGCCACAGACCTGTTTTTCCTATGGGTCTTATGTTTCATGGAACACTTAGAGGAAAAGACTGATCCAGTCCAGTCACCTCATTTTACAAATAAGGGAACAGAGAGCTTTCTAAAGGTTATATGCCTTGGCCAAAGTCACCCTAAGATCTCGGTCTCCTGTTCTAGTGACATTCTAGATGGTGAGTGACAATAGGTTGGTTATTATATACCCTTGGAGAGGGAATCATAAGTTTCATGGGTAAGGCTTTCTCTGGGGAAGGGGGAGGGTCTAAGAGGGAGATTAGTATAGGGCTGGATAATAAATATTTTAGTGTTTGTGTGCCATACTGTCTTCTTTGCAAAACTGCCCAACTCTGCCTTTGAGTAGCTATTGACAATATGCAAATAAATGGGAGTAGCTGTTTTCCAATCAAGCTTTGTCAAAGCAAGAGGCAGGCCTGATTTAGCTAGCTGAGAGAAGTTGCCATTGCTATTCTAGGGTGAGTTATGGTTCTCTCTTACTGTGCCATAAATTACACTATAACATAGTGACTTCATACAGTGACCACATGGTAGCATTCAGCTGGCAGCTGACCTCAGGCCTCAGGAGGGATGGCTGCTAGGCCGGAGCCAGCTTCTCTTTTCTCCTGGTTGCTCCAGTCTCTTTCCATAGGGTCTCTCACAGGATTTTGTTTTGTTTTGTTTTGTTTTGTTTTTGCAGCGTAACGCCAAGGGCTCCAAGAACGAGGATTCTAATCTCTTAAGACCTGGTCTTAGATACCAGTACAGCATCATTTCCACAGTATTCTGTTCATCAAAATAACTGCAAAGGCTCCCCAAATTCAACGAAAGAGGATATAGCCTCTATCTCAGTGTGTCAAAGAATTTATGGCCACTTCTAATCCACCATAGAAAGATGATCTGGGAGCAAGAGCTAGTACGATAGAGACAAAAAAGCCTATAGGACTGGAACTCACAAGCCCATCTCTTATATATATTTTTTAATATGACCAGGCTGATTTGGTTATACCGGTATACATCTGTATACCTCATTTTTAAGTTTCATTTGGCTTCTCCCATGTATTGGTGCCCTTTTTCTTTTCAAAGAATTTGAGAAGTACGTTTTAAGAAGGCCAAGTTCAAATTGCCCCAGCACTATAGTAATGAGAGCTGTGTAATTCACAGTGAGAAAAGCAGATAGACAGACAATAGAATATATAAATGAAATGTAATCCTTTAATCTTATTAGTTACAAGCTGGCTTGTGTTAACAAAAACTGACCCTGTGGCTCTTTGAGCTGTGTAATGGCTGTGTGTGTGTGTGTGTGTGTGTGTGTGTGTGTGTGTGTGTGTGTAAAATGACATTGATTGCTGTCTCTGCAAGAGAAAACCCATCTCCTCAGCAGACTTCCAAACCTTTAACATTACACTAGCCACAGTTCTCTTCCATCCTGCTTTATTTTCCACTGCTAAATAGACTCAGGTTTATCCTATTAAGCATAAAAGGTCTGAAGGGAATGAAGAGATGATAGTGCCCTTCATTATCTTTGGTCATATACCTTTCACCGTGGAAATTTCCCACTGCCCTTTCCCAGTGATTTTATTTAAATTATTTAGAATCATGAGGGTTCACTTACCTATTTGATGTGCTCTTCCTATTGGTGCATTCATTATTATAGAGTCCCTGAACATCTATTGTTTAATTCTTAGCACTGCTTTTTCTTCATTTTTATTTTAATATAATACATGTAGATATTAATCAAGAAAATATAAAAAGCATTCTTTCTATAAAAAATAAAATTTCATAATAAAATAGAGAATAACATTAGTATACTATGTACCATAATCTTCAAAGAATGGCCAACATTTATTCAGAGCACAAGTTACAAACAAAGACAGCATAAAACTCTTATTTTCAGTGAACTAAGAAACTAGTAGCTTAAAGGAAACAAATTTGAAAAGAAGTGTAATAGATTTCATATGCAGTATTACCTTCAGGAAATGACCTCATGTGGGATCCAGTTTTTGTCAGTCTAAAGGGAACTACAATTTTCCTAGGGATTTCATGCATTTAGCTTGTTTCTAGAGTTCAGAACAGTTCATTTCCACAGTGCGGTGCTGTAATTCATTAAATTGATATGAATTTAACAGAAACACACTGTGTGCATTTTCTGCAGACAGTAACACTGGCAGATATTGTTATAGTCTGGGAAGGATAAGAATGGGCAGGACAGAAGGAGGTGGGGGAGGAAAACATATTTAGGTTCATAGGTTAATGTCACAAATAAGAACTAGAATCAAAATTACTACGGTCAGGTATGGTGGTGTGTACTTGTAGTCCCAGTACTTTGGAGGCTGAGGCGGGAGGATCATGGCAAGTTCAAGGACATCTTGGGCTACATAAGTGAATTCAACACCAGCCTGAACTATAAAGGCAGACCCTGTCTCAAAAAATGAAAGAAAAAAGTCGCTATATTCTTTGCCTTCATATTATTGCCACCAGTTAGTGGTAAACACTGATTGTCTTTCCTGTTTAGCACATTAAAATGGAAACTACCTCAGACTATTAGAACCCCACAATACTGTCAGCTTTACTTTATCCCCAAGACCTCCTACATCTTTTTAGAAAATCAAAAGCTTTAGTAATATAAAGAATGCAGTTTTGACATGAAGGAAACACTGGTGTGCTATTTTATAATTAGCACTGCATGTTGTGATATTGTGCCATTTTATTTTACTGAATAGTAAAATTTGCTCAGGATTTTCACATTGTAGCACTGAAAGGTCCCCAGAAACATGCAACTCCCAGGAAACCAGAATGGCTGGCCATCTCAGGTGGCTTCTCTAGGATAAGTTGGCACATCTTACTCCATGCATGGAAAACAGCAGGTTGGGGCTGGGGATTTAGCTCAGTGGCATAAGGGCCTGTCTTGCAAGCGCGTGGTCATGAGTTCGATCCCTAGTCCCGATAAAAAAAAAAAAAAAGCACAGAAAACAGCAGGTAATTGAATAGTTATAATTTCTTTTTAAAAGACTTCATAAATCTTCTTCATTTTCTTATTAGCAACTTTAGTCTTTCTTTCCTTTCTTTGCTGCTATTGTAGATCTCTGGATCAACTATAGGCATATTTTCACTCTTGGTTGTTTACATATAATGTTTTAGTTTTTAGTTTTCTTGAAAGAGCTAACCCTAAAAAAGGGGGCCTACTTTGTCTGTATTTCTGATGATTTGTTATGATTTCTGCATTACTCCATATTTCTTTGGCAGGTGTACCATTCCTGTCTTTTTTAGCTGAATATCTGTCCTAGAATGTCAGAGGTGTTCACTGTGGCAATGCTTTGAAAACAACTCCATGAAAGGCTTGGCAGCACTATTCACCACCTATGGGTTGTGAATGCTTCTCTGCATCTCTGTCCCAGGTTGTGGGCCCCATAGATTCCATAGTAAGAAGCTGACTAGACATGAACCTTTAGATTATAAAAAATTAGCAATGCTAGTTTGATAATTCTTGGGTTGTTTTGCCTTGAATTTGCTGTATGGTTTTTTAAATTCCCCTTATCCTGACTTTCTAGCACTCTTGTGTATTCAGCTGTGTTATTTTCTAAACAGAAGAAAAAATTGTCACAGATATGCAGGCTGTGAAATTCTTCCTGGTTGAAAATAAGGTACATATGTCAGTGTTCATTTAGAAGCCGAAATCTGCTTTCTCTGTGCTTTCGAAAGCCTAAAAGTAGTTTCAAATCATCTCCCTTCCTATAGCTGTGTTTCAGCGTGCAAAAGCGTAGTTTTTAAGTAATGATCAGGCTTAAGCAAACTTGTGCTGATGTATACAAATTCTATGCATTGGCAAAGAGAAGCACTTTATCAAAATTCCTCATAATTAAATGTGTTTAACTGCATCTACCACGGTGACAATATAACTTGCAGAACAGCCTCAAACAGCATCCTGCAGTGGGCTCTGCTTCCCTGGTTGTGCCTTCTTAAGGTTCTGCAATTCTGACTGTCATTGTCTGGAACATTTTGGTCCAGGAACCCCTGAAGGTTCATTAACTTGGGGCTTTAGAAAAGCAACACAATGACTTGTTGGAACTAACCAGACTCACAGTATAGCATGAGACCTATGTAATCTAATTTTGTAGTGGACGTAAATAAAGTGGTATAAGCAGCAGGCTCTAAATCACATGTGGTCTGGAATTTGTGTGAAAAGTTGGAGCCTGCAATAATTGAGAGGAGTCTTTTGTTTAGTGCTGCCTGGTTTCCTCTTTTTTTTTTTTTCTTTCTGTTTTGTCTATGTCTGTGCAAGCTTTGGAGATGTAGCTATCCTTGTCCTGCTCTGGTCAGCACTGTGATGCTACTGTTTGTATCAGAACGTTATGGAAAATTCTCAGACTATCTTTGTGTGCCCTTGAAAGTTTATATTAAGGAAGGATCCTTTTGATGGCAGATGACAGGAAACTCTATTGAGTTATCTCAGTGGGAAACTTATGGTAAGGATGTTATGTTACTGGAAGCTCTAGGAACTAGATTTTTTTTTCCCTTGTGGCTCTTTCACTTTTTAATTGTGGTTGTGCTCCTGTTCTTTTTTCTTTCCTCTACAGATGGAATTCTTTAACTTACCGATAATTTCCCTTTCTTTATGAGTTCAGTTTTCACAAACCTCTCTAGGCCTTCTTCTAAATCCAGACCTTTAAGTAACAGCAATTCCAAACATTAGCTGGTTTGGTCTGTCTTATTCTAAATGAAATCCCAGTGTGACATGGATTTTAGTACTTTTTTCTCCTACCAAACTGCGTGCTGCTGGGCATAGAATGAAGTTTGTTTTCTTTGCACTGTATGCCCAAATTACCCTGCACAAATAGATACTGAATAAATATTTCATGAATGACTAAAATATTCAAAAATACCAGACATTTTACTAATAAATGTTTGGGAGAGGGTGACAGTTTTCTAGATAAGTTGAATTGGCATGAGTCAGTTTGGACTGAAGTCACTATTTTTCTACTCATGTTCCAAAGACCTTCAAACTGCTTTCCAATTTACAGTCAAAAATATGAGTAAAGATTGATGCAGTGAAATATTCAAAGGATATGACAGAGCAGAGCATGCTTGAGTTTTTAGGTTCAATCTCCATCACTAAAATTAGATAAATAGTAAATGTTGGGGGAGAGTTTCCATGGTGACTTCTGCTTCTAAGCAGAGAAGAGAATGAATCAGCTTGGGCACCACCAACTCTGTGTCTTTATGTTGCCATTTAATCTTTAATCCACCAATGGCATTGCTGTTAACAGTAACCATATATTTGACTCATTACTGGAAAGTTCTTAGTTTGGTAAAATGAGCTCATAAAAGCAGGTGGATAGTGGGAGAAGGAAGGTATTTGAATCCATCCACTGAAAGATCCATAACCATCCACCTGCTTTCATGGGTGTGCTAACACTTAACTTGTGGAAGAACTTTTCTCTTTTGAGATGCCACATTTTTCTGACTGTCACTCCCAGGAATATCAGTCTTGGTTATATCCTGTCTGTGTTCCCAGTCCCACTGCCATAACAGAAGGGTCACTGTGCTTCCATTAGGGCTCAGTAACAACTTCCTGATTACAGAGATGATGCTGAATAAAGTCCTTGCTGATGAAAACATGTCCAACCCTCCCATTTTTTTTTTTTACCATTTTCACAATCTTATACTAACAGCAATCACTGTACTGTGCCTCTTTAATATTAATCTTAAACTTCCTTTCCCTCATGTTTTATCATGAGTTTAAAGATATCATTTTCACAAACATTGTGAGAATTATCTAAGCAGAACCTATGCAGTTAATCCCTTAAGTTTGATATTAAGTGCTACATAGATATGAGAAATACTGCTGTTTGCCTTTCATAGAAGTTTAAGTTTTATCACCTAAAACTGAAACTGGAAATGCATTGGATTTCCTTGTCATCTGCAGGAAATGTTTGATGTTATATTAGATGAGAATCAGCTCGAGGATGCGTGTGAACATCTGGGAGAATACCTTGAGGCGTACTGGCGTGCTACACACACCACCAGCAGCACCCCCATGACCCCACTGCTGGGGAGGAATTTGGGCTCCACTGCACTCTCACCATATCCCACTGCAATTTCTGGGTTACAGGTATTGTCACCTTTTCACTCATGTTTTTACAACCTTACTTTTAAGATTTTATAAAATCTTGATTAAGTCAAAGACTGCAGTTGTCCTTAGTCTGAGGGGGCACAGTATGTTTATTAAAAATTTAAATGATTACCTCATTATGATTTGTCCCAGAGACTGAGCTTTTTTGGAAAACTTTATTATTCATAATGGTTTTACTTAAATAATAAACTTAGACTTAGTACCTACTCAGTGCTACTGTCCATGACTTCTGCATGATAGTCCTTGCAGATTATATAATCCTGTACATATCAGGCACCATAGCCAGATAAGTGATACTTGGGAAGAGATAAACCTGTTGACTGCCCTGAACTGTCCCTGCCTCACAGGCTTCTCTGGTCCTGCCATCTTCTTTACACAAGACAGAGCATGAAGATGAGTAGAACTTCTGTCTGGACGCAGTGACAGATCCCTGAGCTTTCTGTGGGAGGGGTATTTACGGACCCTCCTAGCTCAGTGCTGCAGTGAGCATCTTTAAGGGACTGGAAGGCAGCCCAGGGTCAGGAGCTTCTTTCTTCTGCTGCTCTGATGCTGCACTGAGAACTAGATACAGGGAGCCAGAGGCAGTAAGACACCAAATGATCCTTGTCTTTCTGCATTAATTATTATTTACCACTTATCAAGCAGCTACTGGAATGTGGCCAGACTCCCACTGATTGAGGAACATGTAGTCAATTGAGCCCTCTTGTGGCCTTACTAGCTTTGTTTTAATGGGTTCTAATGATAGCCATAATGGTAGATCATGTGGAGTTAACTCTGAGATAAATGGCACTCTCTGAAATGCTATTAAAACTGTATTACTCTGCTGCAAAATTGCATCTTTGTAAACAGAAAAGCTTACAAAAAAGATGCATTACTTTTGAAGCTGAAAATGAACATAGAAAATGTATGAGTGCAATGTATTATCTATATCTTTATCTATATCTGTATCTATATCTATATGCACCAGGACATTTTATTGCCTTGTTTCCCTTCCTGTGTGCTAATCTGAGTAAAACATTCCTGTTGAATAATTTGGGTTGGCTCTGAATCATACATAGTGGGGTAAGCAATAAATGCATGAAGCAGTAAGTTTCTGTTTTGTAGAGAATAAGATGTGCCTCATTTATGAATGCAACACTCTTGATTCATTAGCCCTAAAATATCCCCCAGTTCTCCCAGTTTTACTAATGAGTTAATATGGTCTCCTTTAATCTGTGGCCTACTTCTCCCAGTTCTCTCAGTTTTACTAATGAGTTAATATGGTCCCCTTTAATCTGTGGCCACTTAATTAGTAGACACGTGGCTGAAGTTAATGGCACAGTCTGATTTCCTTCTGTGCAAAGCTGAGTGTATTTTGCGGATGTGGCTGGGCCCATGATTTCTTCAGGATCCTGTTTGTTAACTCATATGGCTTACCTAAGCTGATAGACAGATGCAAGAAACATGTTTCCCATAGAGAAGGAAAATGGATAACATTTTCTAAGTCACCAAGTAAGTGTCTTAAGATACTGATTTCAGTCAATGTCAGGCAAATCTGGTTTATATTTGAAGATTATTTTTGTAGAGCATTTAAATTGAAACAGCAAGATTTACAAAGGCATCAGTACCAAACACTCCTTTGGAAAGAATGTTACTGAGAGACTTAACTTTTATGTAGAGTATAGAAACAAATGCATTATTGTAAGGATAACACAAAGTATAATTTAATTAACATACTATTAGCCAGGTGTGGTGGCGCATGCCTGTAATCCCAGCCCTCAGGAGGCTGCGGCAGGAGGATTGTTGCTAGTTCGAGACCAGCCTGGGCTACAAAGTTAGCTCAAGGCCGCCTGAACTGCATAGTGAGACCCTGTCTCAAAAAGACAATAAAAAAATAAAATACTATTAAAAAGTGTAAGGAACATTCAGCTAGATCAGGGTGAAGTATGTGACTTTAGGAGGAGAAAGAATTTATCAGCTTAAGAGAGGAATAAAATAATGTATGCTTTTCAGAATCTTATTCCCTATAGTAAAATAAAACTCATTTTTACAATAAAAATGGAATTATTTGTTTTTCCTAAATGTATTAAGTTCCAATTAAGAATCAACATTCAAGTCCGTATTTTTAATAGGGGACATAGTCATGCAGCACTATATAATTAAATTCATAAACTATAAACAGTGTGGGATCTTTGCATGTTGTATCCCAAATAACAAAGAGCAGAGATATTTTTAGGAAACCATTTGTGCATCAAAACACGTTTTAAGAAAGATGTTTAGCATCTCATTGTACAGATCCTATTATTGTACATACATTTACATGTTTAGATGAATGAAGCTGACATGATTTAATCAATGAACTATCTGATATTTTTAGAGTCAGCGAATGAGGCACAGCAACCACTCCACAGAGAACTCTCCAATTGAAAGACGAAGTCTAATGACCTCTGATGAAAATTATCACAATGAGAGGGCTCGGAAGAGTAGGAACCGCTTGTCTTCCAGTTCCCAGCATAGCCGAGATCATTATCCTCTTGTGGAAGAAGATTACCCTGACTCATACCAGGACACTTACAAACCCCATAGGAACCGAGGCTCGCCTGGGGGATACAGCCATGACTCCCGACATAGGCTTTGAGGCTGCCAACACAAAAAATAAAAAATACTCATCTGTTGACTATTTGCCATAGCGTTGCTAGGATAAACCAATCATTTTAACTTGGCAAGCATAGCACAGTACTTACTGTGCTCATGGGCTGCTGTCTTTTGATGCTAAGTAAGGGGCAAAAAAAAAAAAAAAAGTACATTATGCCCTTGAACCTAGATGGATATTAGATGTTCAATCATATGGATATTTTTAAGTGCAACATTTACATGATAACAGTACCTTTTGTTTTCTTCATAGATTAAGACACGTCAATTTGTAGTCTAGGGTACTTATCAAGGCACATATAAAATATAATTTCCCATGCTGGAAATTCCAAATGACCAGTTCCAGTTGGAACCAATATATAAACCAATTCCTGTTGGAATTTGGGTGAATTGACTAGAGAGTCTACTTGAGCATGTTGCAATCAATTAAAAAAATTGGGAAAAAACCTAATTAATAAAATCAAGATACAAATAGAAGCCAAAACCAGCTTTGGTATTTATTTGCTGGAAGCTAAATTTACACCTAAAGTTGGATGTGTAAACATTTTAGTATGTTAATGTTGCCAGAATGGCTTTTCAAACTTACCAAATGTATTGATAGTGCCAAAAAAAATTTCAGAAGTCTTAATGCAGAAATTATATAATCTCTTCAGATTTTAATGTTTTTATTTCTTTCCTGGCACAGCTGTTGTAGTCAAAGTGTTTTGCTTTCTGTTTAGTCAGTACTGTTAGTGTGATTTGAAGTTGGCAAAAAAAAGAAAAGGAAAGAAAAAAAAACTTTTAAAATTTTAGTTGTTAAAAGGGAATAGTAATGAGAAGGCCAAGCATAGCTGATTGTAAGAAATAGAAAATGAGGTGTTGTTCCTTCTTTAATCCACATGAGCACAACTGCACATATCCAGGGATGTGAAGTCAGATAGCAAGGGTGTCGTATAGATCCTCCTGAGTGCAAAGCCAAACCACTCCAGATGGGAGTTCATCTACCCACTTAACACATATGCAAGGTCAGTATTTCCCGCCAGCACAACTGGGAATTTTTCCATTGCTTCACTCAGTCTCTGTCTTTGAATATCTAAATATTCTGACCTATCACTAAATTTTTTTTAAATCATGCTAAAGATTTTTGTTTTCCATGGAAACATTCAAGTTAGATGTTGAAAGCTATGGTATTTTACAAAGTGACTTATGGGAAAAGTTCAAATAAATGATGAATTTAAAAACTTGCAGTTAAAAAGATCATAGATTCAGAATATATTTGTTCACTAAAATTACAGTATTCTTAATGAAAAATTATGAAGATTTTAGAGATTGAGCTGACTTTTATCTAATAAACACTGCTCATTGCTTACCAACAGTTCGGTTTTTCTAGTGACTATAATTATGAATTGGTGGCCTCTGTCTTATATTACCAAGGATGCTTTAGATTCATTATGATCCAAAAAATTATTGAAATAACCCTTTTATATAATACAAAATGTATTTATGAAAGATTCTTATTTCTAAAATTCCACGATCTATTCATTTTCTAAAACCCAAATAGGATGAGATATAAAGGTTTTTTTCTACATCTCATGAAGCTGATTTTTGAAAACAAGAATAATTAATTTTGAGGCTGGGGTGTAGCTCAGTGGTAGAGTGCTGACTTAGCATGTTTGTAGGTCCTGAGTTCCATCCCCAGCACCCTCAAAAAACCTTGAATAATTAATTTTGTATTATCTTATGTTTCCCCAAGTTCTTCAATATTCAGTCTTGAAGTATGCACCAGTTCCTATATTTTCTTGATCAAGAAAATAAGTTTCCTATTATTAATTATTTATACATATCTTGGACCCTATTATAACCTTATTACATGCCATCCCCTCATCTTGACTGTATGTACCCCATAATGAATCTTTAGCTGATAATGAGAATTCCTATAACTATAGAGAACATCTCAAACATTTGATACAATTAAATATGGGCTTAGTAAATTTTAAAAGTTAAACTTGACACTGGCTTGTGAAGTTCTTTCGTCATCTAGTGAAACATAAAGAACTTTCAGTTAAAACATTTAAAAGAACTTTTGTATCCATTAGGCTCTTTAATAAACACCTAACCTGCCATACTTTGTTAGAACACAGAAGAGCTTTTTCCAGCAAACCAAAATATACTTATTACATGTATAGCACATATTTGCATGACAAAGAAAACATTAGCTAAAACATCCTTCTATATGCTTTACTGGTTTCTTGTTTGTGTGCATTAAATTATTTAATTGCAGAGTGCACCAAGGTGTATAAATTTAGACTAGACAGCTGTTCAGCTTTTTCTGTAGTAGTATTAGCAATTTGGTCATTTAACTATTTTAAGATATTTACATTTTATGGCAGGTAGCTGGAACAGCATTTCAATATATTTAAAAGATTACCATTTTTTTAACTTTTAAAAAGCCACTTGTTTTTAAAGGTCTCTCAAAACCTTGTTTCTCGTCTTCCATGTCATGATGAAAGAGGGAGGCCCATTCGATATCTGTGCACAAAACCAATCCATCATTTATCATCAAATGTGCATACTTGTTTTGCTTTGTATTTTTTATCCAAAGGCTAACAATCTTGGAAAGGGTATAATGTATATTTTCTTGATGGATATATTTAAAATATCACTTTAATTTGGAACATTCTCTCATCTTCTGTAGTAGAAATCTTCTCCAAATGAACGAGATATGCATCTTCCTTTTTTTAAAGCCTTAGAAATATATTGTGTAAATGATACTACAATCCAAGTATATACTAAATAAAAAGTTTTATTTTTGTCAAGCACACCAAGCACCTTTGGAAAATACATATTCCACAAATACTTTGTTTTTTATTGATTTCATTTAAAATAGAAAATTATTACAAGCAAGAAAAAGGAGTCATAATATTTTGAGGCTGCCTGAACTGGTAGTATAAACCATATACTAGAATTCTGTAATTTCAGTCAGCAAACTTATAGCAGTGTAGACTCGTGACAATATGAAAATATAGTCCTGGAAAGAAAAGGAATGCAGTTTGTCTATTCTGATGTCAATACTCATGGGTATAATATGACTCCAATATTATAATCAACAGTGTTACCTTGTTTACTACAGTATTTAAAGCAACACTTGGAAATGTTTATAAATGACTGATGAGTCTCTCTTATCTTTATATAGTTCTTTCAGAAAGAAGATTGAAATTGTTAACAATTTAGACTAATGGTCTTTCCTAATAAGAGTCTTAATTTTGTGACTATACAAGTCATTACATTTCATCCTTAATGAAATGAATTTTTTAAATGTGAAACAAATTATGAGAAAATGTGTTCCCTTTAAATAATTTGTTATTTACTCAAATTATTATTGTTGTTTGCAAAATGTATTTTTGAAATGTTAACCTCTTTTCATACCTGCATACTTGAACTTGTCTTTTGTGTGGCGGCCTTAAAATTTCTAATAGAAAGTGGGGCAGTGAAAGTGAGTAAGGGAGAGAAATCATGGCAAAAGATGATTTACAAAGAGTAAAGACTTTAAATTAACATATCACAAATATTGTTGAGATCCAGGATGCAACTGAAAAATGCTTCTAGGCAACCTTAATTTGCATGCTAATGTATTTTCTTGGTTGTATAATTTTACTTTGGTATTTGTTTGAAAAGCAAAACCAACATAATATCACAATAGAAATTTCCCTATATGGATATTTGTACTACCTCTTCTCTAGAGAAGACAGTCTGTCTTTAAAGGGAAAAGTATTTGTCAAGAACTAGTGATCAGATTTCTTACTATTACTGCTAACCTTGCTGCAAAGCTAAATGCATAATGTGTTGAAATAGCTTTCTCTTTAGATTTTAACTTACTTTCCAAAATGCTCTTGTCACCCTTTCATTTCTTCTACATGAGTCAAGTTTTCTTTGAATTGGTTCACATTTATTGTGAGGCATGGTTAACTTAACAAGTCATCATAGGGAACAAAACAAACTGCAAAGGAATTTACCTTTTATACACCGGTTATGTCTACAAGAGAAAGGTCCAGAGACTTAATACAGTTGGTTTGCAAATTCAAATTTTGTTGATCCTTGACTCCTGTACACATCAAGAGCACAGCTTAGCTACTTCCTCGTTAAGGATGTGTGTTACTTTGGATTCCCATGTAACTGGAACAAAATTCATATCAATATTTTGAATAAATACTTAACCCTTATTCCTTTTATATCTCTGCCTTTGTCTTTCATGACAATGTTGCATGTTTATTTTTAATTATGTAAAACTCACCCATGAATGAATGAAAGCTTTATAGAAATTATGTAATGAATCTGTTTCCTTAGTTCCCTATATATTTAAATACTGTCAGTACTGTAACTTACTTATTTGAGCTGTGTCTGTGCTGCAGAAAACAATCCTTTTTAAAATGATAATCATTATCAAATCAGTCAGTATAGGAGATATAAGAATGACTTTTCTTCTTGTTGAGTTAAGCAATCACATTAGTCAAAACAGTGAAATTGGTTTACATGGACAGACAGAGCTTCAGCATTCAAAAATTATTTTTAGAAGTTTCTTTTTAATTAATAGGTCCTTCAATGAAATACATCCTCTGATAGCAATTGTCTCTGTCTAGTTGTGGCTGATTTAATCCCAAATGCTGCATGTAATTGAGGTATATTTTGAGAAGATTAGAAAGTATCTCACTAGATAATCTTAAGGGCTGTAACTTCCACTTGCCATGAAAAACATATAAATAAGAATGAATAGTACTGACTTTTGGGAAGTCAGTTTAATGTAAAACTTTCTGTTAGTTCTTTTGATGGATGTAAAAAGAATGTTTGCAGAAAGATGGTAGAATATGTTATGAATGAATTTAAAGTGGTTTGAGGAAGGCACTGATGCTTCCTCATTTGAAAATTGTAAGGAGTTAAAAAGAACTATCTAAGAAGTAAAAGTGGTGGGCCTCTATCTTTTCAATACTAAGTGTTCTTGGTTATGTGTTGAACACTTAAATTTCTCAACAAATGGCTATGTCTCAATTATGTAGGGGCCTCTCTTGCCCTACTTGCATGCCACTTTCACACACTTTTAACTGAAATCAGTGTGAATTCTGTATGCATAATGGATGTATTAAAGATGTGGGATCATTAATACTATATTGTTGCATACTATTTTTCATATGCCTTACAATATTTTCTGGGACATTATTAAAATGAAAGCATTTTATTGCCAAAATAAATCTATGTTGTTACTTCTGCATTAGCAGTAGAAAAATAAATAATGTAGCAAAAATATATACTGTACAGTACAAAATTATAAAATATATATATTTTGCCAATAATATGAATAGATTGAGGAGAAAGAAGCACATTTGTTATAGCACAAACTTACAAAAAAACCCACTGTTAAATTTGGCATTTCTGTTTTTTAAAAGTATGTAGATTTAGTTCGGTTTATTTCATCTACCATCTTTTTAACTTGCTGCTTGATATTTTTCCAGCAATTTGTTTCATAGCCTTGCAATCTGTGGATGTAATTCTTATTTTGCTCCTGTCCATAAAACTTATTAAATTTTATTTTGTGATAAGACTCATACTATATTTTCTGTTCTTATTTCTTCTCCTTCCACAACAACTACAAAATGTCACAGCAAATGCACTTATAGGGCTCTTCTGAATTTTACATTTTTCATAGCCTCAAGTTAGAGTGACCAGTAAAGGTGTCCCATTAAAAAATTTAAAGATTCTTTAATTTATTTTGTATGGAACACTATTTAACATTAAGTTAAAGCCATTAGCTTTGCATTAGAAGAGTTGGTGGGAGGGAGTAACAATAAAGTTAATATAAAACATACTAAAAATAAATATGACAAAAATGATGTAAAAAGATTTCCCTACAATTCAGAGGGCTGTTGACATCCCTGACCATTACTGTATCCACAGTGATAATATGAGGGAAAAAAATGCCTTTGTCAAATAAATTTTTTCTTTCTTTAAATTTTAGTTATTTATTTTGATAATTTAGCCCCCTTTTATTTTTTATATAGGTATGTGTATCATTCTACAAGGCATGCTGGGTAAAATATACTATGCAAATGTGTACAGTGCTGCATGTTTTGTTCTCCCTTTGCTTTAGTGGCTTTAAAGGAAAAAAATGTGGTGTTATTTTTGTGAACAAAGACATTTAACAAAGAAAATGCAGAGTGCATGCATACAGTATCTTAATTTCTATGGATTTGTTTTATGGAATTTAAATGTATACAAACCTGCATTAATTTTTTTCTTTTATATAATAAATGAAAAACACTGAAACCAGCGTTATATCTCTCCTTTATATTATTCCAGAGATATACTGAAGAAACACTAGAAATCATTAAATATATTTGTAAACTTTCATAGAAAAAAATTAAAACAGTCACTATAAAAACAAACCAAAAGTATTCAATTAATTGACTGTGTCCTGAATACTCTGCTAGGTGCTATGAGTGACCACAAACAAAATACTGTATAAGAAATAACTTTAAGTTAATCACACATGGACATGCAAAAATGAAGTGGAATATATTAGAATAAATGTGCAGTAGGATTAAATAAATTAACCTGTTGCTCACAAGACATCCCTAAATGATTAATGTAGTTGTAAACAGAGGTTTGTAGAACTATTCTGTACCTGTAAGAATTCCATGAGTGATACATAGATTAGAATGTCATTACATATACTCAGTGTTTGACTTTTCTCTCATTGCATTGTATAAGAAGTTCAAAAGAAATATATGCTATATGGATTATCACTGCATTACAATTACGCAGTGATTTGTATTATTTCATAATTAATCCATCTGACCACCCTGGAAGTTACGTAGGGCATAGATTATTAGACTTGACTACAGACGAAGAAACCAAACCTCATCTTAACCCCTTTCTCTGTGTATGTATTTTTACTTAACAATACATATATAAACAGTGCCTGGAATGCAACATATATTGACTGAATGAATAGTATCTTGTTATTAGGTGTTATCTTGACTGAATGAATAGCTTCTTGTTATTAGAGAACTAATCAAAGAATTTCAGCTAATAATCTGAAAATTCCCAATTGAAAGAATTACACTTGTTCAGTATCAGTACATCAGATGAGCATTTGCCAAAGCCACCTCATGTCATCAACACATTTCCACTAGTAAGATGGACTATGGACAGAAACAATTTGCCCTTTCATACAGCATGCAGATTACTGATTAGAATGCAGACTCTCTCTTGCCTGGATCCAGCAATAACCAGCTATGAGCGTGGGGCAATCCCTTAATGTTCCTGTGCCTGGGTCTCTTTCTGTAGAGTGGTTTTCCTTTTGAAAATGATCACATTTTCCTGTTTCCTTGCATGTCCAATAAGTTTTTATTGGGTTTATGACACTGTAAACCTTACATTGCTGAAGACTTGAGCTTGTATTCTTTTACAGTATTGGACTTGTTTCCATAGGTAATTATGGATTAGTTTGGTCCTTTCAAGGTTCATTTTCAGGTTTGTAAAGTATTAGTGTAAAGTAGGGTTTATCCTAGGCTAATCCAGTCCCTTTTCTAAAGTCTCTGGGATGTCTACTGAATATGTTCTTGCTGGCTGAAAGGAACCCAAGTTATTCCTGAATCATTTGTTTCATCCCCTCCCTGCTACATGTTTTTTCTCCAAATTTGTTATGGCCAGCCTTCTGGGGTTTTATACTACACAAATACAGGTCAATATGTAGATGAACATTTGGTGGCTTCCTATGCTGGTTTCTATGATTTTTCTCTGTGTAGCTTTCTTCTTTCAGTTATTCTGCTTCACAGATTCTGGCCACCCTGAACTCAAAACACTGATCAGTGTCTTGCTCTAAGAGAGTATCTTACTTTTACCTGGGCTCTGCTCTTCTATATTTGGCTAGGAATTGCTTCCAGGCAAAAAGTCCAGACAATAGTAAAATTTATCATTTGTTTCTCTTTTTTCAGGGATTAAAGTCCTATTTTCCAATATTTGAAAACAAATTTTGTGTATACTGTGTCCACTCTTTGGTTAATTAAAAGGGTAAATCCAGACTATCGTGGTCTCTCCTGCGTTTAAACAGAAGACTGTCTAAAGACATTTTGCACATCACTATAATCACTGATAAATTCATCTTTAAACGGTCTCAGGACAAGTGTTTTTACACATAAGTTCACATCACTCACCAGCTTCCCAAATACATCTTTAGTAGTTCCAAATTTGCATTTCACCTGTGGATCATTGTCAGCTAACACTCGTTTAGGTAGATTCAATACTTTCTTTTTCTTCAGAGGCACTGATAAATACCCTGGGAGGCCATCTCCTTAACATAGCTATAAAACCAAGCCCTAGCTTCACAAATTAGTATAGCCTGACTTACATTTAACAAAACAGAATGTGTGGGAATTTGCAAAGTGTCTCAGAGTTGCCAAAGCATTACCTACAATGTGCAAGAATGGAAATAAAAGTTAATGCAAGTTGATTATGCTATTGTTTTACGAAGCAGCCTACAAAAAATTTAAATCCAGACATAATCTACAAATTACATAGTGTGCCATTATTATGGATTTTCTTTCCCTTCATATTTTTTCCTCTAAGTAAACCCCGGAAGAAGTTTTAAAACATTATTTTTCTATATATCAAAAGTATAGCTAGCACTCAGATGGGCAAGCCAGTCATGAAAGTGGATGGAGACTGGAGAAGACCCTTGAAGATGACAAGACGGCTTTCAGCTGAGTGGGAAGGGGCAGGAGGCTCTACAGAGAAAGACCCCCCTGGAACCAGACACTCATCAAGGTTCAAAGACGGATTTTGGGTGATGCAAACGTGTGTAGGGGTGGAGATGGGCACTATCACATGTTTGCGTCATGGCTTTATAGAGATCTTCAGGGAGAACATAATTCGGCGTGGACCCAGCAGCAAACTGTGGAGAGCCATCCATTCCCAGCCTCAGCTAACAAAGCAGGTTCGATCCTCAGGTGCAGTTCCGCAGCCTGCGGATCACCTCGGTAGGCAAATAAACAAACAAAGCCAGGCCGCCTTCTTTCCCCGGGATCCGCCCCTCCGGGCGCGCGCCTGCGCACCCGTCACGCTAGCCCCGCCCTTTCACCGCCCCCGCCCGCGTGGTCGCCGCCAACGCAGTGAGGAACTTAGGGGAGGACGGTGGCCCGCGCGGCTCGTCGCAGACAACGCGGCGGCGATGTCCGCGAGCCAGGCGAGTGCCGCGGTGGCTGCGGCGGGGCCTCGCGCGCGGCAGGGCGGCCTGGGCTTTGGCCTCCCTCCGGTTCTCTGGAAGCGGGCAGGCGGCCAGCGCGGGAGCGGTAGCTGCAGAGGCGGAGGCGCCGGCGCGTCCTTCTCCTCCTCAGCCTGAGCCAGGGGAGGCCTGGCGGTCCGGGTGGCTGGAAGGGCTTCGCCGCCCGAGAATGGGAATTCTCTTCACCAGGATATGGAGACTGTTCAATCACCAGGGTGAGGGGCTCGGGCCGCAGGGGTTCGGGTGGGGGAGAGGGTCAGTCCTGCCGCGGTGGTGGGGTCTCCGAATACTTCCGGAGTGTGGGCGGCGCGGGCTGCGCGCGAGGTGCACGCTGCTCCCCTGCAGGCCCGGGAGCATTCGATCTCTTTGCGGGCATAGGGACCGTTTCCATCTCGCAGCGCAGCCCTTTGTTTTGAGGGACCTTGCTAAGAATTCCTTTCCGCAATACACCCATTGCTCCGATTTCGATCGGAAGTGAAAAAGGTTTCTTGTCGCTCGGCCGATCCCCCAGAGTGGCACGGCTTGGTCTGTCTTTGACTCCTTTCTTCGGTCAGCAGTTGGATATGGACACCAAAGAGAAATGCTGGCGTCTTCTGGGGTAAAGATGTAGGTTATGACCTTTGCCGCACCACTTAGCAATGGAGAGGTGCAGAATGCGGAAAACGTGAGCGCTGGCTTCCGAGTAGTCGAGTACTCTTCAGGCTGCCGAGGTTTCCTTCCACTGCCACTCCTCTGGGGGAGGGGCGGGAGACTCCGAGTGGTGGGGAAATTCCCTCCGTTTGCTTTATTTATGTCTGTTTAAGGTTAAGCTTAAGGTTATTTTCTTCTAAGGTCGTGTAAATTATTAAGAGGATTTTTTTTCGTTTAGTTTTTTGGCTGGGTTAAAATACTGAAGTGTTTTCGCTAAAAGCTTTAAATACCACTGCATATGAAACATTGTTAACGGTAGTTAACTGGCAAGTTACTAAAATGTAGTGGATGATGCTTAAATTCATCTAAACTCAAACATTGCCTTAAAATGCGTAGCAGGTTTGTTAAAATTTGTTTTAAAATGTGTGTACAACTAGAGAAAAGACACCGTTTTAACAAAAAAGGACGGCATAGTTACTAAGATCAAATGTAGTGATGTCTTTATTACTTTTAAACTCGACTTGGACGATTCATCGTTCCTGCTGTAAGTAACTTAGTTTGTGTCTTTTCTCTTGTAAAAGTTGGTGGTGTCACATCTCAAAAGTTTTCCAGTTAAAATTCAGAGGAGTTGTGGCAACCATTTTAAAGACCCCACGACCCCCTCCTCCTCAATGATGGAGCTGCTCTTATAAAGAGATGGTAGTGGAGTAGAACTGAGCCAGATGATAGTTTAGATCACATGATACCAAATGGAATGGAAGGTGGCTTGGGGCTTTCTCCGGAAGTGGAGGTAACCTGTTCTAATCAACACTCCCATCTCTGGCTGTGTAAGTTGGGAGAGGGAAAGTGGGAACCAATCACTTAACCTTCCTGGATCTAGGTGTTCTGCCTTAGAACACCGAAGATCTGGGGAGCCTGCAGATTTTGAAAATTTAATTCCTAGGTTTCAAGTATTAAATTTCACATTTTTGTAAAACTGGTGATGTTTACAGTAAATAAGCTCAGTTCTAGCTTTGCCATCTATAATTGTTTAGTTGTTGTCGTTCAGTTTTTTGAGACAGGGTCTCACCATGTAGTTCAGGCTGACCTTGAGTTTACTATAGCCCAGACTGACCTTAAATGCTTGGCGATCCTCTTGCCTCAGCCTCCGGAACTCAGGGATTATAGGCATGCACCACTGTGCCCTGATGAACCATCTGTAATTTTGGATTATTTTTAGCGAAACCTAATGTGTCTAAATCTCTCCTGTGAGTTTTAGAAAAACTTTGCATGTTGATTGAGCTCCAGTTCTGCCAGAAAAATAGCTATCTCCTCTATTTTGACTCAGTAATAAAATTGTTTCTGTAATTTAAGAATGAATTACAGTTTTGTCAACAGCCACTTGCCAGTAGTAACTAATAAGAATATATACATTGACGCCATTACAAATTGCTATTACTAGAATTAGTCTGACCTATATTGTGTGGTAATTTTTTCTGGACATTTACTTAAATATAAGGAAATTAATAAGAATTAATGAAGACATGTTCTACAAAGTTACATGTTGTAAAAGTGAATAAATGATTTATTTTCTGTTAAACAATGTGGTTGTATCAATAGAGTCAGTTTTCAGAATGTTTACTCCAACCTAATAATTCTAGATACTTTTTGGTTTTTTTAGTTGTGTGTTAAAATGGGTGTATGTAGTTGAGATATTTTGCTTTACTTAAAGAAGATTCATGACACAATACTATATTCTTCTGACAGAAACTATTAGAGAGAATGTTTAAGGGCATTGTAGAATTTGTGATACTGGTGAAACTTAAATTGTACCAGATATCTTCTGAAAATCCTGTGAAATAGCCTTTTCAGTGAGAGTTTAGTTTTAGTACATGGTCAAAGCTAATTGCATAGTGCTTAAATTAGAACAACCAGAGGTGATGAGATTCAATAGAACACAAACTTTACATGCTATAATGTATGTCATCTGTTTTTGTTTTCATTTTTAATGTTTTGATGGTCCTGTGGAGTAGTCTTTCCAGGTTTTAAAAGCTGTTAAATGAGAGAGCCAGGCAAGTTAGAACGCCAGAGAAATCTGCTGCTGGCTATTGGTCTTTTTAAAGAGGTTGACTCCTTTTTTTTCCTCCACTTTAATTAACTGTCTGTTGCTATGTTGTAAATCTCTAGGACTTTGAAAAGTTGCCCATTAGTGACTTTGTATATACTATGTATAGAAAGACTTTTTGATCAGTGATCTATCTATTACACAAATATTTTTGAGCAACTTTTTGGATTAGGACTTATTCTAGGTGGTAGTATTAAGAATACTATAGTGAACAAAGCACACAACTTGTCCTTGTGTAGGGAGACAGAAAATGCACTCCATCTCTACAGATGGGGTAATTTACATTTACTCACTTTTGCAAGGTTAAGTTCTTATACGGGTTAGTTGATTCAATTTGTATTTAGTTGATTTATTCCTCACACTACAGCACCTTTATGAGGTAGATATTCTTGTTTTACAGGGGCAAAGAAATATTAAGTAGCCTTATTAAAGCATTATAAAAGTGATAGGCCTGGGATTCTAACCAAAGTTTGTCCTGTGCTGGAGTTAGTGTTCTTAAAAACAAATACATACAACATTTTTGTATAAGAAAGATTGGTGTTAGATAAAAGAAAGAATTCTGACATTGATGTGAACTGTGAAAGAAGTTGTGGGATTTTCCCAGTGATAACCTTGTATTGCTCTTCCAATTGGTTGTTAGAAAAGGAATTGTAAGTTACAAATAGTATGGGTGTAGCTTTCTAAGCTACACAAACATGTGCTGAGGAAGCTACCTCTGCTTTTATTTTTTTCCCTTAGTACATGGGGAAGCTGAGTGGACTGTACCCTTTATAATTATGTTGGCTCTTAGCTACAGTTGAGTCCTTTTTTGCATGTTCAATGGATGGAAATGGACCTGGGTCTTTTAAATATTTGTCTTTCTCAATGGGCACAGTGTAAAGCTTTGTTCATCAACAGCCTTGGTGGGACAGCATTGCAGGCAGGAAAGATTTTTCTTAATAGGTTCGTTGTGCCCTCCACCAGCCCTGTTTGAGCTTTCCCATTGCCTGGCTTTTGGGCTGCGTGGTGTCAGCTTCCCCTGGCACCCACCTCAATTGGTTTCCTGATGAAAGATCTCCAGCAAAATATTCCTAATGAGCAGTTTTCCCCAGCATTCTAGAGGGAGGCTTTTCAGGAAGTACCCCTGGCATCTCACCACAGCTCCTTTTCACCCATTCGATGAACCATAGCTGTGTCCACCAATATGATCTTTTTTTTTTTTTTTTTGTACCGGGGATTGAACTCATGACCTCGTGCTTGCTGGGCAGGCGCTTAAGCCACTGAGCTAAATCCCTGGCCCCAATATGATCTTTATCTCAGTGCTGAGCCCAGTATGGAGGAGCCCTTTTAGCCCTAAAGGGGATAGTCTCTTGTCATTCCTGTGATCTTTGCAATTCTTTTCTCTCAGCCTTCCTTATTGTCACAATCTCTTGTAAGTTACTTTCTTTATATTAAACTTTCCAAATTCAAATTATTGTGCAGTTTCAGTCTCCTGATTGGATCTCAAATTTTGCCATGTATAAAAATTGTTTTCATCATCTTAGTACAAAGGAAAAATTTTCCCTGAAACTTCATTACTAATGGGTATAGTTTATTTTCAAAGTTTGTTTTTTATTTATGCTTTTAAGTTTTGAGAATTGAATTTGTAATGCAAAGTAGCTTCATCAGATATCTGCCATCTAACATTTCAATTTTCCAGGTGTAATTTACTTGTTCATTCATTGAAAGATACTTTATTAAGTACATGCTTTATTTCCAGAGTGAGAAACCAATAGTGAACATGGTAAAAAATCAGGATAACTCCCAATTTACGTGTTTGTGTTTTCTGACTTTGTATGATTCAGAGATCAAGAGAAGGTCTCTGGAATGGTCAGTTACTTTTTTTTCCTCCTTAATTTATCTATCGACTGGTAGTTACATGAATAAAAACTTTTAGAAAGTAGCAATAATAGGAATTGGTAGGCCCTCTCAGTGAAACTGAAAAAAGAGAAGGGAAATAAAAACAAAGAGCATTTTTATGACAAAATAGTATTGATTGTTAAAGTCTAGATGATAACTCAGAATTCCATCAAAGCATTGTAACAGTGTGTTGTTGTTTTGGTTTATTTGAGTAATTACAGGAATGCTGTGATGTAGATACTGTGAAAGCTAAATTAAATGAAGCAGTAAACTTGTGATGACTCACATACATTGAAGAATTGGAATGAATAAAATATTACATTTGTCCATCTCTTATTATGCATGTCATTTTTTAGATTCTATGGAACTTTTGTTTTAAAGCACATTACAGCACTTTTCTGGCTACAAATATTTTTTCTATAGGTGTCTTGTTCCATTTTGGTAATGAGAACAGGGTGGGGTAGTGACAGAGCTTAAGGATGTTAAAAGTTAATTTAATGTTAGAAAATATTTGTAAATAATCTAATACCATTGGGAATATACTAGTTTGCCGTCATTGAGTTGGCATCTTTATCTTTGACTCTATGACATAATTATGTCTTGATTTGGGACCTGGGATGTATTTCAGTGATAGAGCATTGTACCTAGCATGGATGAGGCCTCTAGGTTCAGTTTTTAGCACCACAAATAAGTCTTAAACTCTGTGGTTTTTATTATGACCTGCATGCTGTATCTTGGACCTAAAAAGCTATTTAAAATGGTCATTGGTGTTTTATTATACAAACACAAAAAACTTAAGAGACAAGCCTTGAGTGGAAGGGAAATGGAGCACGAAGAGGTTGGTGACTAGTGTGATTTATAGTTGTTAGGCTAGGAAGAGGGATTGATTCCTTATTGGAATGGCTCTCCAGAGAGATCTTTGACTACTTCACACAACTGTGGCTCCTTGCAGATTTTCTAAAAGTTCTGCACATGCTTAATTGGAGTTTATTTCCCTTTTTTTTTTAGCTATTTAAAAAATTTATGTTTAATTTATTAGCTTTTGACTTGAAAATTGAATTATATTAGCTTATCAACTTGACAAACTTGAAAATCCTGGACTGGGAGGTATATCACATTTATGTATTTTGAGGTGATAGGAATTTGGAGAATGTGTAAAATTAAAAGAAAGAGGCTGTCTCAACTGGAGAACATTCTTAGCAAAGTTAAACAATTGGAAAGCCCCTGAGACATTCTGGACACCAAGACCAGTGTACTTAAACCTGAGCAGACAGATCAAGAAAAGAATTAAAAGGAAATTTGTGTTAAGACCATTCTTTGTCATATACATCCTTTTTCTCCATATTTATCTAATGATCTAACCTCTATTCATTTCTCTACTTTATCTTTCAAAATACGATGTAAGTAAAAAGATATATGACCCCCTTGATTCAAAGTTTACCTGTTTCACATCCTTTTGACTGTAACCTCATCTTTCCTGCTGTACCCTATCAACTGACTCTAACCTTTTACTTTTTAAAGGCTTCCTGCTATTTGCAGTCTTGTAGAGTGTCTTACTCTTCTCATTGCTGAGATAAAATACCCTACACTAACAATTGGAAGGAGGAGAGATTTATTTGGGTTTATAGTTTAATCCTGAGTCACTGGCCCCAGGGCAGAGGGGCAAGCAAAGGAAAGCTGCTTTTATCCTGGCAGTCAGAGAAGGGAGATAGCAGGGAGAGAGAGGCACCTTCAGTGAGGCACCTTCTGACCAGGCCCTTTGTAGAAGCCTCCCTATACGCACAAGAGGTCTATGGGGGACATTCGTGATCGAAACCATAACTTTGGGTAACACTGGCTGGATTCATTGCTTTTTGTCACCATCTCTGATTCTGTCATTTTCCACCATGTTAAACATATGAATCCTGACATACTGTTACTCACCATACTTTATCTCCCCCAGCATGTTTTCTTTATTTCTAGGTACTACTATTGAAGAAACCAAGAACACTTAAAACAGTTTATAAAAGGTTATGGTTGAGTAGTTCATTCTGTTCAGGGGCTTAAAAGAAACAAGCCATCCTTTTCTCTGTAGGCAACCAACTTGTGTGTTAATGAGAGGATGAAATCCTTCTGATCTGAGCATCTCCTGCTACCTGCTTGATCTCAGTGCCACTGTTATTGCATGATAGTTTGTTTAGGGCAATTTTACTTTATATTCAGTGCCGAGGAGTCCAGCTGCGGCAGGGCTAGGGTTTCCCAAAGGTGGACAGGGAGTCGGCGAGTGAGAGACAGAAGACACTGCATACCAGTCTGTGAGTGAATCTGAATCCCTTTATTTTTTAGAAGCTGGAATATATATTTGCTAACCTTGGCAGCAACCCCCAGCCCCAAGCAGGAAGCGCCCCAGGCTTAGGGCCAGGCAGGGACAATCCTAAACAATAGGTTTTAATTGACCTCAACTCCAAGCAGGAAGCGCCCCAGGCTCAGGGCAATAGGTATCAATTAACATCTCAATCTTGTTACTTAGTTA